>JAMYHX010000915.1:0-11361 GCA_025529335.1 Rhizopus sp. PT2906 | reverse complement strand
TGTTGTTGCATCCAATTTTTTTTTTTGCACGACATTAAACTCAAAATCAGCGACTTTACTTTCTGCAATGACTGTACCTTAGACCATGAATAATTTTTTTTTACAAGAGAGTACTGGTGAGCCAGTAGTCCGTGTTTTATAATGATTTACTTTTCATTTCTCTCAGCCTAATTCAAATGAGCCAATCAAGGATGATTGTCATCGTTTTTATTTACAGACACCGACTCATTAAGGTCTTTTTTTTTGGCTCTCCCCCCCTTTTCTTTCTTTCTTGTTCTCAACCCTTTATCATTAAACACACATATAAATATATAAAATGATAAGGGCCCAACGGCTACTGTTTTATATTTTGTTTATAGCATTCTTTGCATTCTTTTCTATAAGTGTATTCCCTCGACTCAAGCCAACGTCATCACCTGCCATCAACTCACCTTATGCACCACAACAGCCTCCATCTGCTCATTCTTCTCCACCAAGAAAAGTTGATCCTAACGAAGAAAAGTACTTGTCTTGGTTTCCACACAGGTAATCTCACACACATTTACTGTTCAACTCTAGATTATCAAGCTGACCATTCTAATAGCGATTTCCCTGAACAACAAGAGTGCTTCCGAAACGGTATCCGACTTGCTCTAGAGACAAACCGTACGATCATTGCACCCATGCTCAGAATTAACAAATCATACCCTTGGATGCCATTTGAAGACCTTGCTAAGCGATACGAAGCTCAAGACAAGAAGATACTTCGAGATCTTTGCAATAGCAATCAATACAACTGGAGAACCGAGCTAGAGCCCTGTGAAACGATAGATGAATGGACAGAGATACCATGGTCAAGTATTATGGATCTGGAAGCTATCAAAAAGGATTACGGGGTTCGCATCATCGAACGTACCCAAGGACATGGCTGGGGTGTACATGAATCCGCTTTACCCGAAGGCAGTGTTCGACCTGAGGATGTAGCTGTTGTCGACGTCATGACTTTCAAGGAGAACGGAACCGATTGGGAACACGTCGATCCTGCGATGGAAGCGCTCAAGAAAAAGAGCGACGGATCTGTGTATCGTTGGATACAAAACCACTTTTTAAGTAAACAACAAAATGATGAAAAGCCCAAAGAGCCCTTCAAGTTTGTTCTCTATGACAGTCAGCTCCGGGCCATTGACGCCAAGGTGATTCAGTTTGGCGCATTGAGTTCAGCTGCTCGCTATGCAACGCCTCCTACAGAAATCCAGATGAGTTTACGAAAGGCAATGATGAAGACGCATTTTAATGTTCCCGATCAGATGCAAAAGATGACAGAGCAAGCCAATAAAATTGTAAGCGCGCTTGGCGGCCGATTTGAATACAGCACATTGATCTTGAACCTTGCTAAACTTGTTGCTTTGGATGCTCGTGCTGGTACGATCCAACACTTGGACGTTGACGGCAAAGCGCCTCAAAGTGACGTGGCTGCACCCAAAAGCATGAGCGAACTTAGTAAACAGGCCAAGAAAGATCTTATGGATGCTCTCGTCTTGGAGATCTTTGGTGATATCCCCATTAATCAAGCCGTATCAGCAGCCATGCCCATCAAACGCTCAAAGCTATCAGAATTTTTAGGCAACGGCCGTCCCTTCCCCATAACTGATCCTGTTCAAAGACGCGAATTGTTGGATGCTTGTGTTGATTATCACAAGCATGTTGAACGACGTTACCCGATTTATTACTTGATCTCTGACATGGACGTTGCTCCCGAAAGTCAACCTGACATCTTTGGCCCCCTTCTCGACATGTTTCCCTGTATCTTTTCTAAACAAGATATGCTCAATTGGGGAATACAAACAGAGGATTGGTCAAAGGGACAACCTGGTTTGGTAGATGGCGTGAATTACGAAAAACTATTCCAACCTCTTCTTGATATCCTTATTGCAGGAAAAGGTAAGACAAAAAGTATATCATTCGAATCAAGTCTCATATGAACATCTAGGCTACTCATTTTTCGAGATTCCAACAACACCTCTCACTCGATTCCTTAATTGGAGTCCAAAAGCTTAAATGCATTCTGCAATCATGACATTATTCTTGAATCCCCGATAGAAAATAAAAAACAAAGGGTTTTACTGTGCTTTATGATGTCATGATTATATCAATTGTCTATTATGCTATTTCTTGTATAAAAGAAGCTTTCTTTGGTTCATCCTTTCTGATTTCTTTTCATATAATAAAAAAAAATGTATTCAAAATTATTCACTCGATCCATTAAACAACAACGTTTTATGCAAAGAAGAAACTATGTCGTTGCCAAAAATGACTTACGAGCAAATGACAGCAAGGGCCTTATCTTTGCTGGTCTAGCAGTCCTTGGTGCTGGTGGTTACTATTACTACAAGAAAGCAAATGAGGATGACAGTAAGTTGACAGATTTTTTATAAGAATAATGTCAATAACAGTGATAGATCTTCCTTCAGATTTAAAGAAGAAAGTAAAGAACACGGTCAATGATACTACGACCCATCACAAAGCACAGGATAACCCAATGGTTGCCGAAAAAATTTCATCTGATAAAAGCAAGCCAGACTGGGAATCAAAGCTTGAACAAGGCTCAAAGGATACCAACAAGGACACCAGTCGCTTAGTCGGAAAGGACACAGACAAGGTGAAAGGCGTTTGGGAAAACAAGGACAAAGACGATCAGGTCTCTCGTACACCTGCCTCTGTGAATGAACAGAACGAAGGTAGTTCCTTTTGGAATAACTTGTTAAGCGGTAACAACGAGCAAACAAGTGGCGCACCCAAGACCAATTTAGAAGCTCAGGATGACACTACCAAGAAGGGTTCTTTCAGCAGCTGGGTCACGGGCTCAAACGAAAAGCGTCCTAGCACGGGTAACCCCATGGTAGATGAAAAGCTTTATCCGGGCAAGACCAAGACAGAAAAGGACGAACGTATGGAAGCTTATGCAAATGACGTAATTCATGATACAAGTAATCTTGTCGAGAAGGATACGGAAAAGATCAAGGGTGTTTGGGAAAAGCGAAGCAAGCCTAATATTACCGACTCTCCTAATGAAGAAAAGAAGTCTTTCTGGTCAAGCCTCTTTGGCTCGTCTAAAGAAAAGGAAGCCGATGCTTCTTGGAACAGTGCAAAAGACAAGTTGAATGATGCTAAAGAAGATACAGCATCCACTGCTCATCGTGATGCTCAAAGACTCTCTGGCGCTTGGGGTGACGCCAAGCATGCGGCTTCTGCTGAATCGGATCGTCTCAAGCAGGATGCAAATGCTACCTGGGGCCGTACAAAGGATAGAGCTTATGCTGATGCCAATTCTGTCAAGAACCAAGCTGAATCTGCGTGGAACCATGCCTCTGCTAAAGCCAATAATGCATACGATTCTGCTCAGGAAGAAGGTGCTCGCTTAAAGCGCGAAGCTAGTGACGAATACAATTATCAAAAGAACCGTTTGAGTGGCAGCGTAAACAGTCTTCATCGAGAAGTCTCTGAAAATGCCGACCGATGGAAGGACCAGGCCGAACACAAGGCCAAGAGTTGGTATGAAAAAGGCACAGAACAAGTCAAGAGTAGTCTCTCTACTGTCAAGGATACCGCTAGTCAAGATATTCAATGGGCAGAACGCAAGGTTCAGGATAGCTTAAGCACCGCCAAAGGTGAAGTGGATCGCCTGTTTGGCAAAAATGAGACAGGTCCCACTGGCTTGCAAGGACACTTTGTCCGTGGCGAAAATTTCGCTGAAGAAGAAGAAGGTGTATTGAGACCTACTCGAAATGAATTAGGTCGTGTGCCTGCTAGAGTTATTGTCGAACACGCTCGTGGCTCTGATATGTAAATATAATAGTTTATTGTCTGTATAAAATAAAATCATGTTATTCTACTACCGCGATCCCTTCTCTCTTTTTTTTTTTCTTTAATGAATTGTTTGAGTAGAGTTTTGTTTTTAAGCAGTAGATCACTGTTGACTAGACCCACTCTTAGACTAAGGCCACTCACTGCCTATCGACCATTTTCTCTTACGACGGTTCAAAAAGAACAGTACTTGCACGGCTATAAAGACGACAGACGTCACCATGGTAGGAAACTAGCTTGAAGATCGCTTGCACTAAAGTAACGATTTAAAACAAAAGGTCATTACCCTAGTCGAACTCATTATTGTGGTAACTTGAGCGTATCCAATGAAGGAGAAAAAGTAGTATTGTGTGGTTGGGCGCAATCAACAAGGTAACAATATTATTTGTCATTTACATACATATACCCTGAACACTGCCCCAAATAGATCTCTTTCTCAAGATTTAATCTTTATCCCCTTGTATGATCATTCTGGAACAGCACAACTTGTCTTTCGTAACGGCAATCAACAACTCAAGTTGCAAATCCAATCCTTGTCTGCAGAAAGTGTCATTTGTGTTGAAGGCATTGTCCGAAAGCGTCCAGAGGGTATGGCAAATAAAAAGCAAAAAACAGGAGAAATTGAAGTTGAAATCGACACGCTTTACTGCTTAAACCCTGCTTCACCCTCTTTACCCTTTTGGCCAAGTCAAACTCAAATGGTAAAAAAGCAATAAAATCAATAGGCATTGTGTTCACCCTTGATATAGCCAAATGAGGAAGTCAGACTCCGTTATCGTTACTTGGATCTTCGTCGAGAAGAGCTTCAGCATAATATTCGCTTGAGATCGATAACAGCCAATACAGTTCGAAATTACTTGATTGACAATGGATTTACAGAGATAGAAACGCCCATGTTGTTTAAATCAACTCCTGAAGGTGCAAGAGAATTCATTGTTCCTACAAGAAAAAAGGGAAATTTTTATGCGCTTCCTCAGAGTCCACAGCAGGTAGGATAAAGTAAAGACATCTGAGTCCTCATTGATTCTGTTCGTTAGCATAAACAAATGCTGATGGCGGCTGGATTTGATCGGTACTTTCAAATAGCTCGTTGTTTCAGAGATGAGGACTTGAGAGCAGATAGACAACCAGAGTTTACACAGGTAAATGCTAAAGAAGTATAAGATGAGGTGTTGACTCTATAAAAGATTGATTTAGAAATGTCCTTTGTCAAAGCAAAGGATATTCAAAATATAATCGAAGGCATGGTTACAGCTATCTGGGATAAAGCATTAAGTATAAAACTAACAAAGGACTCTTTCCCACACATGACATATCATGAAGCAATGTCCAAGGTAAAGCGAAATAAGCTCTGTTTTTTTGCTTTATAGTTGATGTTTAGCCTTGTCTATAGTATGGATCAGATAAGCCGGATGTTCGATTCTCGATGCATATTAATGATATTGGGTCATATGTAAAAGATGCTATTGGTGATGCTTCTGTCGATTGTATGGTAGTTAAGCGAGGATCCAAGCTTACAGGTAGTGAATTAAAGGCCATGCAAAAGGAACTGGAACTTACAGAAGACAAGGTAATAAGAAAAAAAGGCAAAGTTGCTTTGCTAATGAAAAACAAGTAGAATTTTGCATTTGTCAAGATCAATGAAAACAATATTCATTCATGGCCATCCAAATGCCCTCAACTTCGCCACTCGCAGCGTATTGGCGCGATTGAGACTGAATTAAATCAAAAGCTCGATATCCAGCAAGGCGATTTAGTTGTAACATACAAGAGGCCTGCTTATCTTTATGTAAGATTTACTCTTTTATGATACCATATATCTTATCTGTGTCTAGGGTGGCAATACAACCATGGGCAGAATTCGTCTCTATTTGTCCAACCTGCTGCAAAATAAGGGCTTACTGCAGCTAGATCCCGAAAGATACAAGTTCTTGTGGATAGAGTCTTTCCCTCTTTTCACACCTGACGAAGCTGGTATCCGTACTTGGCAATCTACGCATCATCCCTTCACAGCACCATTTGATGAAGACATACCCCTGCTGGCTACAGAGCCTGAAAAAGTACGTGGACAGCACTATGACTTGGTTTTGAATGGTATGGAGATTGGAGGCGGATCGATCCGTATTCATTCCCCTGTGATGCAGACATTCATACTAGAAAAAGTGCTGCAGTTAGAAAGACATGAGTACCAGAGGTTTGATCATTTGATTGATGCTCTCGGTGGAGGGTGTCCACCTCACGGAGGTATTGCCTTGGGTTTTGATCGCTTGATGGCTATCTTATGTCAGTCTTCTTCTATTCGTGATGTAATTGCGTTCCCCAAGGCTGCAGGTGGTAAAGACTATGTAGTGAATAGTCCATCTGAAGTAACAACAGCTCAATTAAATGAATATGGTCTCAAGTTAGCTCAAGATCAGAATTAATACATATAGAATAGCATTGTACAATAATAAAAAGGCATGTATGCATAAAAACAAACCATGTCGTCTATTTTTATTTCCTTATTTAGCACCGGGTATAGTCGACACCTTGTCATTTCTTGGAGTGCCTTCTTCAGAGACATTGGTGACTTCGTCTGTGCTCTTGCTTGCTATTTGACTTTGATGCTTATTGGGACCATCACTGCCCGTAGTAGCAGCTCCTGCGGACGTAGGGTTTTCTTCTTTATTGGCACGACCACTTCGCATAAAATCGGTTGCATTCCTGACACCTTTGTTGAGTTCGTACGATAGACTTCCACTGGCATCGTTGTCCCCGCTTGTTTTATCCTTTACTTTTTCAGTCGACTTATCACCAAGAACTTTGTTTGGGTCTCCCTTTGCACTCTTTGAATACAAGTAGGTGGCACCAAGAAGAGCAAGCATGCCGCCTACGATAAGAGCATTGTTACCTTGAGGAGTGTCAGGGCTATTTCCTGTATCGTAGAATCGTCTTTGGACAATGGCACGTCTTGGTTTAATGAATTGAGCTGCACGAGAATAAAACATGAGAAAAAAAGGATTCACGCAGTGCCACGTTCACGAAGATCAGGGTTTTATATAAAGGCATGAATATTGAGATAACCATGACATCATATGATATAACATGAAAAGCAGCTCAACATGATGCAACTATTTATGGACCAGAAGATAGGCCTATTAACAAGAGAACAAAATCAGAGCGTTCTCTTAGAATTCATCTTATTCGATAGCAATTTGCAGAAGAGAGAGCTACATGTTCTCCATTTCTTATGGAAATAGATAGTTTTTTTTTTTTTTTTTTTTTTTTTTTTTTTTTTTTTTTTTTTGCAAAAGGGAGAAAATAGCAGAAAGTGATGTCTACTGTGTTTTTGTCAAAGCTAAATCTCCGGACTGAAAGAAAAGGATACGAGTGTGTTAATTTAAAGCATTTAAGCATAAGCACATGAATGGAATAAGCAGCAATAGAGACTGGGGATGGAAAACGTATTCTCTAATGATAAACGACTTCATTCATGCCTCATTTCTCTTTGCTGCTTTTGTCAAAGCCATCAAGTATAGACTTTGCTCTCTTAGTTTTACGAAAAAGAACATAGTCTTTGGATTGAGAATTTGAAGAGTAGCCAAGAGAGTAAAGAACAATGGTTCTATTGGATACTATTTCCACTTTAAATTTAATTAACATCAGTTTAAAAAGAAGAAGACGCTAACAAAAAGGAGAGGAAATACAAGCTATCAAAAAAAGGATACGATCGTATGTACCTTGACCAGAAAAAAAGAAAGTGGTTTACACATAAAGTAATTTATTACAACACTGTATAATAATAAAAGAACGTGGTTCAAAATACGTTTGTCTCGCATCGTTTGACTATTCTCCCCTTGTCGATTCTATTTCTGAGATCAAGCGAAAGAATTATACGACGCTGGAGCATCATTTAAGTCTCTGATGCATATATCGGTTGACGCTTTGCCATGTCATCGAAGCAAAGCGCTTGTATGCCAAAGATCTTTTATTCAAATGTATCACCCTATTTTGTAGATTTAAGGTTCTATCCTGTGCTGTTCCTGGAGACTTTCTCACATAGCCAAGTGGTTCCAACCATATCATCTACTGCGAGAGTAAATAAATGCCCTGTGATAGTCATTAATTTAATAATTGCTATAATGTTACCAAGATGCTCGTTGTTCATCACATAAAGCTCCCTAAACCTTTGGGTATTCATTTGCCTATTTTGGAGGGCTCCTTGTACCACTGCCGACATTTTATAAGTAATATAGTAATCAATTAAAATAAAACACAGTTCTTCCCTACTGGAGAATATTATATTTAACTCGAATGTTAGCAAGTAGTCCGATCATTCGAATCATTATCACCTTTCATGACGTGAATAGACGTCTTTGAATATTTATAGGAAGCCGTTGCTCTCAGATCATTCATGAGAGCAGTGAATACCCGCATTCTAAATCGCACTGAAAGGAGAGAGAAAGAGAGACAAGACAAAAAGCCTACACATGCCGCCACAAATTTCTTAAAAATCTGAAAGTGATGGTATATCAGATGAAAACCGAAGGTCAGCCATATTCTATATGATGAATACTTTATCAGAGATATAATTTTGACGAGGGTACATGAAATCAACTTTGTGGACCATTATCTCCTTTCAATTATATTCTTCAATGCAAGTACGACTCAAGCTTATTTCGGAGCCTGATTCCAGCCAATAAGTAAAAAATACCTCAAAGTACCTCACAAAGTACCTCAAAGTTTACACGTCTCTTCTTCCCTGTCTGTCTACAATTCAAAAAGGCCCATTAGAACAGAGTTGTGCAAATATATTCAATGATTTATTATTTTAAGCTAGAACTTTTATAGAAACTATCGTTTACCATAAATATCAAGACATTTCATATGCAATTTCTTTTTCTTTCTTTTTCTCTCTTTCTCTCTTTCTTTTTATCTCTTGATCAATCACACCACACAATCCCCTTTTTATATTCTTCTTTAACTTTTAATCGATCGTCTGTATTTTTAGCTTTAAATTGCTTTTGTATTTTGAATGATTTCTTTATTATAATTCCTCTTTCTCTTTTTTTTTTTTTTTTGATTAATTAATTTTATAAGCCTAAAAATAACCTTATAAGCAGAAAAAAAGTCTTCGTTTCGAACGGACGCTTTATTTCATCAAGAGAAAGCTCGTTTGAGCTCTTTCTTTTATTCTAGATTCTTAAATCAAACATCAAAGATAAAAAAAAATGCTCATTAATGGAATCAAATTTGCTTGTAACACCTGCGTCAAGGTAATAAAAAAGAGGGATTAATTATTATTGTTAAACATCTATATAGGGTCATCGATCTTCAACCTGCAAACATTTCGAGAGACCATTGATTGAAATAAGAAAAAAAGGAAGACCCGTCAGCCAGTGTGTTTACTGCCGAGATTTAAGAAAGACAAAACAAATTCATGCCAAATGTAACTGTATTCGCAAAAATAAATGTTGGTATATGGTTCTATTGACTATGTAGGATATTAATTTTCCTTTATAGCATTGTGCTGGCCAGGCCTATCTTACACAGATATTGTCAATCATACAATAAAAAAGAATCATGGAAACCATAGCAACGCTAAAGAATGCGCTTGTTCTGAGAAGCAGCAAGAACAAGAACAAGAACAAGAACAAGAACAACAGCAACATCAACAACAGCAACATCAACAATATCAACAACTTGCCATAGAAGAACATATAAAAGAGCCTCCAATCAACAGACTGTGTGGTAGCATGATCCCTCATCAATGTACAACAAGCATTCCGTTAACTAAAGGAGAGTCTGTCGTCATGACGATGACGCCTTTACACACTTCTGCCATGCCAGTGACACGTATTGTTACCTGTTATTGTGGTGAGGCTTGTATCTGCCCTGGTTGCTTTGTGCACCCTGATAATTATTTACAACTTGCGCAGCTACCTTCCACCATCGATCAGCTGTATCAACAACAACAACAACAATCCTTTTGTTTTATCTAAACTGTTTCATTCCTTTCCTTTCACCTTTTTATGCCCTTTTTTATGCTTATGAAAAAATAGATGGATTGAAAATACTTTACTCCTTTCATAAATAAAAATTATGCGGATCTTTTTTCGTGTGTGTGTGTGTGTGTGTATGTGGAAGAGAAGGGAAAGAAAAAAGAGAAAAAAGGGCTTATGGTGTTATTTTTGAAACTGTTCTATTTTGGGTTGTCAAAAGCGAATGTTTGTTTATTATTTACATTTATAATTAGATACCACGACCACCAGTAACTTCAAGGGTGTGGCCGGTGATATAGCTGGTCAAAGGAGTACAGAGAACCAAGACAGATCCAGCTACCTCGTCTGCGTTACCAGCACGGCCCAAAGGAATGTCAGCAAATGGATTCACCTTGGCCTGCTTGTTACCGGTAGGAATACCAAGGACAACCTTTTGGCCTTCAACTTCAATAGCAGCGCCTGCTTCCTTTGCACGCGTCAAACGTGTATCGACCCAACCAAAGGCAACTGTGTTACAACGGACGCCAAACATACCCCACTCTTTAGCAATAGTCTTGGTTAAACCAACAACACCGGCCTTGGCTGTAGCATAGTTGGCTTGACCGACGTTGCCGTGTAAACCAGAGGTAGAAGAGATGTTGACAATGGTCTTGTTGGCACCATCCTTCTTACGGAGGTATTTGGCAGCTGCACGGATGATCTTGAAAGGAGCCGTGTTATGAACGGCAAGCATAAGATCCCATTGCTTATCGGTAATCTTGTGGAGCATACCATCAAAAGTGAAACCAGCGTTGTTCACAATATGGTTGATCTTGCCAAATTGCTTTACGGTTTCTTCAACCAATCTTTCAGGGAAAGCAGGATCCAAGACATCACCGGGAATAGAAATAGCCTTGCCACCAGCGGCATTAATGTCAGCAGCAACTTGATCAGATTTAGCTATTGAATTTAAATCGTATTAGCTTTCTTTCTCCGTATTGTACTGCATGAAACTTGCCTGCATCAATATCAGTGACAACAACAAGAGCACCTTCACGAGCAAATAGTTCGGCACAGCTCTTACCAATACCTTGACTAAATTATATCATCAGCATAAATTCTATTTTCTGGAACGCTTCTTTCTCTCTTACCCTGAACCGGTAATGATGGCAACTTCACCAGCTAATAAACCTTGAGGATGAGCGGCAGATAAATGGCCCTTGATGTTGTTCAAACGGTCAGCAGCAGACATGATTAAGATGATAAAAAGATTAAAAAAGAAAAAGAAAAAACAAGGTTTTTTTTATATTCTTATTCTATTTTTGCACAGTAAGCAAGAATTCAATCCGGGGAAAATTACAACCCAGTTTGGTTTTGTCGTGTGAAATGGGTTGTTACTGCATAAATGAGCCAATCAAATAGCTTGTTTTGTTTGTTTAAAACAGGTTGTTAATATGAATTACGTGAAAGGAATTCAATTTTTTGATGCGCTTAAAAAATAAAGAAAAGATACAGTTTTTATCAAACAAACTCTTCAACATGCTTATTGATTACGTAT
>JAMYHX010000091.1:0-111805 GCA_025529335.1 Rhizopus sp. PT2906 | reverse complement strand
GTTCATCAAAGTATTTATAATTTCCCTCATTAACAGAGTAAATTTTACCACGAGGAGGTAAAGTGATCTAAAATTAGTAGTGAGACTTTGCTTGATTCAACATGGATCTTTCTCCAGCTTACATTAGGGTGTGTCATGATAAATTCACCAATAGAAGGATCCAACGTGAAACCATTGACGCCATTACCGACAGACTAATGGTGGAGGACAAATGAATAAAAAGATATATTAAAAAAATATGAACTTACCAAGATGAGTTCTGCGTAGGAACCATACATGCAGTAACCGGCAGCAATCAAGTCACGACCGCTACGAATGCAATCCTTGATGCTTGGGTTCTCTTGGTCTTTCTATTTATGCAACAATATTAAGTAACCGCTGATGATGCACAAAAAAAAAAACAAATAGAAAAAACTTACGACTTTGAAGATACCAAAGATAGTACCAATAGAGACACCACAGTCAATGTTGGAAGAACCATCCAAGGGATCAAAAGTAACAACGTATTTTCCACGTTGTTCCTTATTTTCAATAATCATTGCATTTTCATCTTCTTCAGACACGAGTAAACATGCCTTTCCGGATCCAATTAATGCGTTACGAAAGATATCATTAGCAAGGACGTCCAACTTTTTGACGTCTTCGCCTTGAACATTAGCTGTACCGGTCAAACCCAAGCTGAATAATATTAAAATAAATGAAATATCAAAAACAATGGACTTACAGATTAACGAGGCCAGCTTGTCTAACTTTAGAAGCAACAAATTTACAACCAAATTGAATAGCGGTCAACAGTAACGTAAGATCACCGGTCGCTTCGGGTGCGTGCTGTTATCTGTTATGAGTATCCCCCAGACTTAATATGGTACTGCAATGCTTACCTGTTGTTGTGAGATAACCCAACGAGTCAATGTGATAAGATCTTCACCAGTACCAACACGAATAGCATCAAGTTTTTCAGAGACCATGTTTACGAACAAGTTGTATAATAAATAATTAAACGAAAAAAAAAGAGAAAATAAATGAGAGAACAGCGTCCGATTTCCTTTTTTATACCTTTAGTAAATGCGGGGTCGGCAACGATGTCACTTCGGGTAAGGTAGGGTTTATTGAACTCAGATAAACGGTTTATTTTAGGCTGTTTCGTTACTTATTGATCATATTCTGACGTCTTTTAATTTTGATAAGAAGCGAAACAAGACATTCTATGCTTTCTTTCTTTACGCGTCAAACGAAAAAAGTTCAAAAGTCAAAAGTCAACGTAATTTCCCACAGTGCATCTTTTTTTTAATTTGCCGCTGTCCTCTTTTATTTTCCTTATTTTCACATGTTGCAAATTGGGGAACAGGACACTGCATCAACATCCAATTTGATACAAGGGAGGGAGGGGGGGTCTTTATATTTTTTTTTAAAAAAAAAGGCGATAATTCATATTTCTCATTTACTAAATAACAAGCTGAATGACATCGAAACATTTAACCATGCAATTGGAAAAATATACGATTGGCTGGACAAGTTATTTCAATTTGATTGGCAAGTTTTGCACATCTGCATAGCATTTGCATCCTATGTGACGTAAGCATTAGGCACACGACATCAGCATAATGTACAGCACAAAAGAGAAGCATGCCTCGATGAATCTGTAATAACCTCTTTATTATGTTGAGAAAGAGAGTTCATTATTAAAAACAACATCAATTATATGAAAGCAGGGTTATTTATGACCAGATAAGAATTGAGCATGGCGTGTTATATAAGAACACGTAGTGTTTTTCATATTTTTATAAAGCACTATTTTACGATAACATAAAGTACTTATATACTACTTTCTATACAAATTGAATTGCATAGATTACATAAGGTGCGAATGTGTTATGCAGATATGCAGTGCAAATAGTAAAACCCTTAGTTTCCAAGAATAAAAGCGAGAAATTGACCATTGGCACAGTTAATTGCAATGTGTTGATAACATCAAGCTGTATTGTAGAGGAGAATACGAAATCAAGGTTAGACCATCTACTCATTCCCGTTCCAGGCATCGAAACAAATAAGAATATATCTGTTCAAGGGAAGAAAAATGTGATAGATTGTGTAATCACGATCTTTTAGAACAAGTAAAACAAATTAGATCAAAGTTTTATCGAATCGAGGCATACTTAAGGCATAGTCACTCCTCAGAATATACCAAGGGACGCATTCATCAACCTTATACAATTATTTTTTTAATGGCCCGAACCAAACCGAAGACCCAGCAGCAAAACGTGCATCTGCTATTGTGTTCAAGGTACACATAGTACTGCATGTGTGGTGCTTGTTGTTGTTGTAGTTGTAACAAACAGAAAGTACAATGGGGCTCTTTTTGTTTCTTTTATTCGGAAGAATAAAAATGAAGATTATGTATGGATTTGTAATTACCATTGTGATTGGTCAGTTTACGTTACTGAACTTTTACTGCTTATTGACCCTTATTCAACATAGACTATGACACGTATGCGTTTTATGATATTCAATTTAATTTACACGCTAACATTCATATTTTAAATGAATAAAAGACAAAGCCATTTGAGATCGAAACATTTGGGCCATGCAAAAATATACGTTTTGATTGGGAAAGACCGTTTACTTAGAATGAGCATAAAAAAGCGCCCTGTTTGAGATCCTTTGTGAATCCATCTCGTACGCCCCAATAAGGAAGAGAATCTCTAGAAAGAAAGAAAAAAAAAAGTAAAAAAAGAAACTCTTTTTCATGCTAATATCTCTTTAGGGCATTTTTATGCACTTGTACTACGAAGCTTTCATGCATTTAATTCTATAAAGATGCATCATGACAATGAATTAATCCCCGGCAATTTCGAGCCATCATGATTTAAATGACCGCCTCTAACCAAACTGAATAACGTTAAATCGCCCTGTAGAAAAACAGCCACGTACAAGCTGTCTTTTCTCCTCGTGTTCCAGGTCCTGTTGCTCAGCAAGAAAGGTTTCTGCCCCAAATGAAGATCAAGGCCTGCTGCACCAATGATCTGTTAATCTGCCTCATTACAGGAAGCGTGGCTGTAATTAAAAGCGTGTATGACCTCCTGAAATAAACTGTTATATTTCCTTTTTTGGATCTTGCAGTATCCTATTGCAGCGTCTCTAGTATTACCCATTTGAATAAAAAATATAGCAAATATTCACCTTAGTAGAAAAGCTTATATCGTCTAGTCAGAATATATGGAGATGATATTGCTAATTTCATATTGTAGAGATATTCTGCTTTAATTAAGAAAATGAGTCATTTCACTGTATCTAATGCAGGTGACAACATCACTGTGATAAATAAGCTTTGGTGCGGCCAAGGATATCAGCAACAACTTTATTTTCTTTTTCCTTTTGCCTTCAATAAGCTCTGAAAGCTATCATCAGGTCAGTGAGGATAACAGTCTAATGAGAATTCCTATCCCAAACACTTTATAATCTAGAATGAAACATAAAAAGCCAAAAGAGACTCTTGTGCAAAAAATCTAAGGCTTGCAATTTGAAGTCCTTCAGATAGAAGAATTGCTTAAAGATGCATTGAAGAACAACAATAACAGGGATTTCTCCAAGGACATCAAAGACTTGACGGCCAAATGGAGAAATAGCAGCCTTGAAGAAAAGGTTGACTTATACAACGCTATCGAACAAATCAAAGATGAACGAAATCAATCGTTTTTGTCTGTGCAAGCAGCAAGAGATAAACTGAAGTTGAAAAGACAACTGATGCATTTTAAAAGGGTAGGGATGAAGCAAAAACCTGCAATTGCCCACGAAACAGCCACTGCCTCCCAAAGCAGCAATACTCAGTGGCATGTTGTCTAGAAATATGGTCATAGGATTGCTAAGGTGGAAGATTGTCGACTAAGCCCACAGATCAACCCTTCTGAAGAATTCATTTTTTCTGGCACAGATAATGGTCTGAAGACTATGACAAGCACTGTACCCCTGACAATGAAACGATTCAAATTTCACCTTGAGCTACGCGATAAGTACAAAGCATTGGAAAATATCGATGAGTGTAAAGAAGAAGCTCAGAAAATAGTGAGCAAGTATAGCAGTGAAGAATCTGATGCAAATTCATTTCTGCAGCTACCATCTTCTATGGCAATAAAGGCAGGCGATATAGATATTGGCTCAGGATATTATAATATCCGAAGAAAGCTGGAAAAAACAAAGTCAGCACAAGGCAAAGCGGTACAAGCCATTGAAAATAATCTTTCAAAGTTAGACTTAAAGATGGCAACAAACGTTGCGCAAGTAATGAATATACACCAGTAACGTGTCAGTAACCGTTTAGCTCTTAGAAAGTTTTATAATTCCAAAAAGAGAGCCAGGTTGAAAAGGACGTGTGAAATGCAAAACGACCGCTTTCCAAGGCGATTGTGTGCAAAAGAAAGAACGTTTTTGATAGGCAAGAAAGGTAAGGAGCACAGTAACATATGATTGATGAACATTAAATAATAGATAAATTATTTAGTAAAAGGTAAAGGCAGGCCATGCCCTATCATGTTTATCGGAGACAGAGGCACGGGGATAGGCTCAACAATAAAGGGATTCAGACGATATGGTGGAAAATAGAAGCATTGCATGCATAGTATGAACACCAATGTGTGCATCACAAATGAAAACATGACATCATAAATATGCATGTACTGCTTCTCCAAGCTGGGCCATCCCATCCATCGAAAGGTTATAAAAGGCAAAGAAATCAAGACAAAGATCAAAGGATCGTTCTTGTGCCGTAATCCTGACTGTGTTTTGGTCTCAAACAAAAAAGCTGCCAAACCCAGAGACAACCTTTCTGCCCTCGCCATTGGCCTTTCTGGCCGATGCAATTTACTGCTCTTTCAGGAAACACTTCCTGAACTATCTGCTAAAATCAGTCACTTTAACACTGAGTATATAAACAAGACCGCATCCTTCCTAAATGCAAGAGAATGCTGGGATACTGGCCATGATGCCAGTAATCGGGGTAAATCAAAGACATTTGAAAGAAAAAATGGCTTCTAATATTCTTCAATAGATCGAGTTGTGACTTCTTAATTGCGGTGGCAGTTTAACGTTCCCGAACCGAACTTTATTCAGTGGCTAAAACGACAACGTGTAAAAAAGTAGAGCAAGAGCGAGAATGAATAGGAGAAGATAAAGAAAGGGAGACAAAGTGAATAGGAGATGTATCTTGAAAAGGCATAAAGGGGGAAAAGGATGTCAATAAAGAAGGATACTTGCATATGTTTCGATAGATATAAAAGAGAGAATATATTTCTTTGTTCTTTATTCTTTTTATATATTCATATTTCATGTCAAGCTATCTTCATCACATTAACTCAACACAGACATTGTCCTCTCCTGTATTCGATGGTCCAGTAGACCATGTCGTCTTTGTTATCCATGTAAGTTCTTTTCTCTCTTGTATGATTACACAGTCATACTGATTCATTTATAAATAGGGTATTGGCAGAGTAAGTTTGATCTGATCTATAACAAAAAATATACTTATCCATTCTATAGCAAACAGAGAAATTTGGCTTCTTTCAAAAACATTGTAAATATGAGCATTGTATTTTATGGGTGGCAAACTTACTTATAGTTACAATAGTACAAAGCTTGTTTGATACAACAAATGAAGCCGTAGAAATGAATCGTCCAGGAACACGGGTTAATATCCAATATATCCCTATCGAATGGCATAAACACATACATGAAGAAACAGACGCTATCATGGATCAAGTCACACCAAGGTCCATTACTGGCTTAAGAATGATCAATAATGATTACTTGGCTGATGCCTTCTTTTATCTGTCGAATGACCGTGGACAGAGTATCATTAATCATGTGACCCAAACATTTAATACATCTTACCGTGACTTCATGAATGCGAATCCAGGGTTCAGTGGTAAAATTGCTATTGTTGCCTACTCGTAATGTATATTGATATGCACATATGAATACATAATTTACCTGTATCCCTTGCAGATTAGGCGGCATCATCACTTGGGACATTTTATCTCATCAAGCGCATTCCAACAAGTCTCTTGAGGATATCAAAAGGATATCCAAACTAGATTTACATTTCCCATCTCTTGACTTCAAGCCTGATTACCTCTTTACTCTTGGCAGCCCTTTGAGTGCCTTTCTGATTGTTCGAAACCAGGACCCCAGTGTATACCATCCAGACCCATCTATTCATTTTGAAAACATATTTCATCCCTATGATCCTTTAGTGAGTATATATAGATATTAATCATTTAGCCGATCGCTTATACCCCTCCCCTCCTTATTATTATAGGGTTATCGCTTTGAGCCATTACTCACCGACGCATACAAGAATACCCCTGCTGTCCTCGTTGACAGATGCTCATCTCAGCTCACATCATCTTTTATCTCATCTGCCACCACCTTTCTACAACAGATCACAAGTCATAATATATGGAACCTTGGCCGTGGTTTGATTTCATTGCTCTTAAGGGGTGATTGCCGCTCCAAGAAGCATGAGGAGCTGCATAAGACAGACATAGATTGCTTTTTAAATGAAGTGCCCAAGCTATCGATCGATACTCAAGTCACATTAAGCGACGATGAAGAAGAATGCCCAACACCTCCCGAAACACCGACCTTCCCTTTCAAGAAACGTGGCCGCTCCCCTTCCTTTTCATCCTTTGACACCATGTCCAATAAGAAGATCTGTTGTGAGGAAAAGATCAGTCGATCCGATCAAGCCTTACTCGACACAACACGGACCAGAAGCTCGACCGTCGCTGATGACTCATTTGAACATAACCTCCCTCGTCGACTCGACTTTGTTCTTCAGCCTGAAAAATTCATGGGCGTGGTCGATAAGAATCCCTATCTTTGTGGACTGACTGCACATTTTTCGTACTGGACTCATAAAGATCTCATGTGGCATATCGTTCGTCGTCTTGAAAATTAAACCCTCTTCTCCTTACTTTATAAATACATATTGTGAAAGAATATATGGGTGTTTTGTGAATTAATATATATAAATACATTCTATTAAAAAAAAGGATTTCAGTTTTATTTTACCATAAAACCCTTAAATTGTGTTTTGACGTAAAAAAGATGAGAAAAGATGCTTTAGAAAAACACGAAAAAGGAGGAAAAGGGGGAGGAGGAAGACAGAATAAAAATCATATGTGTATATATTTGATGATTATTTTATTACTTTGCAGTGGTCGTGGCAGTAGTAGCAGTAGTAGTAGTAGTAGCAGTATTAGTAGTGGTAGTATTGGTGTTGGTATTACTAGCAATAGCTGCAGCTGCAGCTGCAGCTGTCATTTGGTCCATCATCATGATTTCATTGTTGCTCATAAATTGTGTATAAGAATCATCATAGAGCGCATTATTGGATTCGTTGACAAGTCCAAATGAGGAGTTTGAGGAAGACGTTGAAGTAGAGGATAAAGAAGGCTGGAGACCAGGCACCAAGATGCTGTTCTCTCGACTTTGTTCTGGAGAAGGAGGTAAATGAGATAAAGCGCGTGCTCTGGCTGTCATCATGGATGGGTCGTCCACATAGACAGATAAGAGAGGTGTTATACTATTTTCAGCAGCAGCAATGATCATGGGATCTACAAAGCCATTGGTCGTGTTGTTATTACTATCGAGGGTGCGAGGTAGATTGTTTAAAAGCGACCAGTCTTGAAAGGAGTTGTTTGAATATGGCACGCAAATGTCGTTCGTGTATGAAGGAAAGTAATAATTCGAAGACGGACTCATAAAGTCGACAGAGGAGGAAGGAGAAGATGAGGCCAGATAAAAGGAGGACGAATCGTTAAAGTTATTGGTCATCACTGGCATGGTTGCATTGCTAGTTGCTTGGTTAGACTTCTTTTTGCTAAGGATTGGACTCGATTTGGTTCTGCCGGTACTACTGACGGCATTATGATCCATTTTATTATTTCTCCCAGAACAAGATGATGCATTCTTGTCATGACCAGATGATGTTGAAACGGATCCTGCGGCTGCTGCTGCGGCTGCTCTTCTTCCTCTGGCTGCTCGCTGTTCACCACGTAAGCGTAATTGAGCTACGATAGAGCGAGACTCTTGCAGATCCTTTTCTGTCTTGATGATGCGTGAAGTCAATGTGCTTGCACTCGTCTTGTCGACCTCGTTTGATTCGCCGCAGATTGATCTCACCAAGTTGCGCTGCGACTCAAGATCAGTCTCGATGCGTCTAATCTTTGCCTCTAACTGAGACAGGTTGTTAATAAATGGATCCACATTTGTCGGTTGCGTGTTACGAGAGCGACGTGAACTTGGATAAGCGCACAAGATGCCTGTGGAAAGACATCGAGTGCAGTTGGGATGAATTCCATCACAGCGTACCTATCATTTCATTATTAGGATTGTTAAATACGAGAGATCTCTATATTACCTTTTTATGATGGCAACGATAACATGCAATGGGTGCTCTAGGTCGTTTCATCGATGGGTGCATTCGTGTCATTGTTTGAGAATCGCCTACTGTTGTCTTATTGATAACACTGGGCTTATTGTATTGCATAGAATCGGATTTATTGGCTGTTGTCATAATGAGTGGAATGATATAAAAAAGAGAGAAAGAAATAAATGAAAGTTTTGAAAGATTGAAAACTAAGAAATGAGATGAAGAAAAGAAAAGGGAAAAAAAGTAGAGATTAAGCTGCTTATATACATAATTATTACATGTGAGTAAGCCCTTCTACTCTTTCTCTTTTTTTCTTTCTCTCTCTCTCTCTTTTTTTTTCTTTTATATACTCCTTTAAAAGAAAAAAAGATTGTGTATGTATAGTTTATGACTTCTTTACAGCTCCCATCCGTCCATGTTTGAATATCGTTAATGATTTTGCTATTATTATTATTATTATTGATAGCCTGTTATGATTAGAATTCATTATTCTCAACTCTTTATCTCTTTTAAAATACTTTCTCTACTTGATCATTGTTCTCACAGAAAAAGGAAAAGACTAACGTATCTGTTTGATTTGGTTGATATTTGAATATGTAGTGCACTACAATGTAATTGATTTGCGTCTAAATAACCTCATTCATATTACTTTTTCATGCATAAACACACTTAAATTTCAATTATAACAAAGTATCCAAAAAAAGGGCTCTGGATTAAAATGATATCATGAAAACATATATTTTTATCATATTTATATTGTGTAATATATAAATAGTCTTCTCCTTTTTTTTTTCTTTTCTTTTTTAATAATATTCATGATATTAACAAGCACAATTACTTGAGCCTTGTTTGCTTGTATTAGCATCACGCAAAATATCAAGACTTGCATTATTTCCTGCACCATTGGCTCTCACACCATTTCTATTGCTTGCTAGGTATTCATGAGGAATATGTTTGGCTAATAGAATAAGAATATACAAGATCAATCATATAAATAGATGGATATATGTATATATACACATACCTATTTCTATAAACACAGAGTCAACATTGGTTGACTTTTTTGCACTGGTTTCAAAAAATAATAGCCCTGCTTCAGATGCATAAGCTGATGCTTCTTCATATGATACCTGTCGACTAGCTGAATCATCCTTCTGATCGTCTTCAACTAGATCAAGCTTATTTCCAACCAACGCAATCACAATTTGAGAATGTGCTTGACGTTGAAGTTCTTTAATCCAACCTTTTGCTTTTTCTAGCGTTGACTATTCTACAAGTTGAGAGAAAAGAACGTGCGTTACTTCTTATTTACTTACAGTCTTTGTAATATCATAAACAACAATAGCTGCTTGTGCATTTCTATAGTACATTGGTGCTAAAGAGTGAAAACGTTCTTGTCCTGCTGTATCCCATATTTCAAATTTGATAGTACGATCGTCAACTGGACATTTTTGTGTCAAAAAGGCAGCTAAGAAAAAGCCATAGTCAGTTTTAGTTTATCCTATTCCTTATCTCTATACCTCCAATAGTCGGTTCTCTGTTCTCAGCATACTCTTTGTTTACAAAGCGATGGACTAGACTAGATTTACCAACTGCTGATTCACCTATTCAAATATGTTAATTTCATAATAAACATCACTTATATTCTTATACCTAATAAAACAAGCTTAACTGGGATTGGTTTTCTATCTCCAGCGTTCACAGTAGAAGACATTGAAAGGATATACGAAAAAAAAAGTGAAGAAAACAGCCAAGACAACACTTGTTAGTCGCTATTATTTTATCCAATCAGATAACTAGAATTATTTCTAAATTCGCCACCAGACCCCACCTAAACATCATACCCTTTTTTTTTTTTTAAAAAAAAAATATCTTTCTTGGCGTATAGTGTATACATATACGAGGGGGTCATTCATACTAGAAAGAGATGAATAAACTCAGAAAGTAAGTAAAGAAAGAGTTCATTAACCAAATGTGTGTGATGTCCAAAAGGGCAAACTGTTACACTTTAGAATATCCTTTTATATAAAGAGTTTAAACAATTCAAACAGATGGAAAAAAAAGGAAAGAAAAGGGATGATCCCGATATCAAACTTTATTTTTCTGAGAGGGAATTGAGGTAATTTTCTTTGTTACAGAAATAAAAGGAGAGAAAGAAAGAAAGAAAGAAAGAGAAAGAATGAGGCAGAAAAGAAAGAACCTGCATGAAAGTTCAATGCACACACGTATAAAATTCGAAGCACGATGAGTTAAAGATTTAAATCAGATTTATTTTTAACTTTTTTTTTTTCTTTACTTCTTTTTTTTTATATATATATATTTATATAAATAGAGTCATGTCAACAAGGACATGGACTGATCTTAGTAAATTACCTTCTCATTCACAAGTTGACACTCTGACAACACCAGTAACAACAACAACAGCAACAACAACAACAACAATGAACAAAATAGCAGTGGGAGATAAAGTTCAAATCAACTCACTCTTGGGTACAGTAAGATATATTGGAGCAACAGACTTTAAGGCCGGTACCTGGGCTGGGATTGAATTGGACACTGTAGGATTAGGAAAAAATGATGGATCTGTTGATGGGTAACACGTTTTTATAAAAAAAAGTGAGCAACGTTTTTAACCTTCTTTAGCAAGCGCTACTTTCTTTGTCCTCCCAAAACAGGATTGTTTGTACAAGTTGGAAAATTAACAAAAGTTAACAATCATCAAAAACAACACAGACCTTCAACACCTCATGTATCGGCCAAAGTTGCATATAAAAAACATAATATACCACTTCCACCACCACCTAAACGAATGGTCTCTATCGAGAACAACCAAGAATTGATGCAACTTCAACAAAGGATCGACTCACTGGAAGCAGAGAATCAATATCTGAGGCTTCACCAGGAAAGTCGAGTGCCATCTCTTCAAAAGAAAATGATAGAACTAGAGACACTACTTACAGGAAAAGACCAAGAAATTCAGGAAAAGGATGAAAAGATTCATAAACTAGAACAAATAGTTGCCGAGGTTAAAAGGGCCGGAATTGACAGTTTAGAAATGCTAGAATCAGTTGTACAAAATTACCAAAACCAAGTTGCAGCACTAGAAGAAGCACTTTCACTAGAAAAGAGTAAAACAAAGCAACTTTTGCAGGACCAGGAAGAGCTTCGAAAGGCTGGCCTTGAAGCGATTGAATCAAATGAGTCAACACTCAAGGAGTTTGAAAAGGCAAAACAGCTCTGGCAGTTAGAAAAGATCAAACTACAAGATGAATTTAAACAAAGAGAGGCACAGCTGATGCAGTCTCATCATCATGAGATAAAGACTCTTTTACAGGACATTAGCATTTTAGAAGTCGTGTTACAAAGTAAAATGGACAAAGAACACGAATTGAATGCGTCATTGAGAAGGGAAAAACAATTCAACAATAAACTGACAGCTGAAATAAAAAATTTAAAATTCCAGATAAAGATCAACGGCATAATACCCTTTCAGTCACCTGCTGATTATCGCTGTAGTCATCGGTGGTCGTTTCGCGACAGGTTGGATACACCCATTGAAGAGGAAAATGAAAGTGATTTACCACTAGACTGTGCTCTATGCGGTAAGAACGGACACGATATTATTCACTGCAGCATCTTATCAGAGAATCAACAAACTAACATGCACATACATTAATCATTTTGTATATATTCAATTTGTAATTTTAATATAATTAAATGTGTAATACATAATAAAATGAAAAGCTTGCTTCTCGTGTTACCCACACTGCCTAGTGTAACCATGGAAACTCTAATTTGAAGGGAGTGGTCTAGTTTGCACTCTTAAAAATAGTTGCTAAGAATAGTTTAACGCTGTAGAAATACAAGTCATCCTCTCTTTCTTCCTTTTATTAAATACAAATATAGTAATTATGGCGAATGGCTTTTTTAAAAGCGATTAACGTGTTTGATGGGATGACAATCCCTAGTAGAGCATGCATTCCATTGTATGAGACCTAATAACAGTCATGGGCTCTCTCTCCCTATATAATTTGTTCACATCCTACTTGGTGGCACTCTGTTCTTCTTAATAACTAAATATTCAGCCACAGAAAAAAGATTCTCAAAGATCAACATGAACATGTTGCAATCTGTGACCTCTTAATAAACGTGACAGAAAGTTCTCTTTACTTGAGCAACTTGTAATCGTCTTTTTCATTTTCTTCTTAAAGCAGTTTTAATGGTGCTGTTTCCTACATGAAGCCAAGATAGTTTTTTTTTGGTCTAATGACTCTGCTTTACATCCTAGGTACATGCAATTGTGTTAAGAAAATGATATTGGAGGAGGCAAGACTCTATTGTCTCCCTAGAAAGTCGGGCGAAAGATGTAGTATTTTGGTAATACAGGCGATCTCTTGGGCGGAGCTCTTCCTAGACCTTTGATTACATCGTTGATTATACCTTCGATTATACCTTCCTGAACTTATGGCGACACCGACGATATTAAAGCATAAGGTTTATTTTATGAACCGAATCTTTATGCCAAGAAATACCATTACATCCATTTCCCTTTTTATTCGTTTTATTTACTTATTTTAGCTTTAATTTCACTATTGTGTCAATCTAATCATTGTTTTCTTAAAAAAGATCATTTTAGCTTATAATAAACAATCTCGAAAAAAACTTACTTTAATTCTTCTTAATTTGTCAATTTTATCAATAACGTATGTCTTACACTATCTGCTAAATTCTAGAGCCTTCATGCCGAGATAAAGAAATTATTCGAGCACAGACGGAAAAACATACGCTCATTATTACATTTACATATATTCCTTCACCAATCATGTGAATAAAAATTTGCCCTCAGTATAAATCTGATGAAAAGTTACTATAAATATTTAACAGAAGATGTCAACATTGTAAACCCGACAGCTAATACCAATTGTAAGATACGTTTACACATTGCGCGTATTACAAATTATGATGGTTGGCATATCTAAATTAGGTTGAAAAGCATTTTTAGACTATACCGAATATGTCAACTGTCAACATGTCACAAAGTCTTATCACAGAAAAAATGACATATTTGGAAACAATATATCCTCGCCGCGCGATCTGCGATTACTTTAACTTTTATGCATAAAGATGGAGCCCAGCCTTCATGAAAGGAAGGCACGTATTGTATTTTCCATTTTGAATTTTTCAAAGAAAAATACGCTGTCACTATAGCAGTTGGTCTACCATCTCCCCTATTAGTTCATATTCTGCCACATTGGTAACACATGTACAAGAAGAAAGTCATTATTTGAATCCGTATAAATTCTTTTTTAGGACAGGCGGTTAGGCCTTGTCACACTAAATGAGCTGATTAAAAATTTTTGTGGTGCAATTAGCAGACATTCAGAGATCCCAGAAAGCTTACATCTACTTGCTTTTTAAAATAATGTGTGGGTATTTAGTGACATTATCGTGTTTTTACCTTAGGTTGTTTTAAATATAGCTATTATTGATAAGAGCACCCTTTACTGTATATTTGTAAAGGTTTTATAGTAACTGCACAATTAAACACTCATGAATAGGAGATATGCGTTTTATCCAAGCTTACAGAAATTTTTTTTAATAATAACCAAAAAAGCATACTCAGTTCTTTAATACTACTTACAATTATGTGGAAAGATAGCAACTAAGGTCCAAGGAGTATATACATACTTTGCTTTATAACTGATTTCAAAACACATTTTGTAATTATTCTATACTCGCCATTTTTGACAAATGGCATATATAATTATACTCTATTAACCCAAAAAACCAAGATCGCATACGCTTGTCTTTCCATAAACTATTTTATTTAATGCACCAAAACATGAAAAATAGTATGGGCATAAAAGCATTTTTATATTATTTATGTATATAAAGCTTAGAAGTATATATACTATATGACAACTAATTGGAATACGACCAATAACAGCATTTTCAATACTTTATTTTTTTTTCGAATAAAGACTCATATGTCATAAATAAAGCTTTTGTGTCTTTTAAGATAGTAGATTAAGTATATCAATAACATATTGCATCAACGATTCACTTGCTTGGGGTATGTAGCTTACTATATTTGATGAATGACCCTAAGAAACGGTACTAACGCCATAGCCTAAGAACATAAAGTAGAAACCATGTTTGCAGAATTTTAACCGAGTTTTTCAAAATAAAATGCGAGTTTATGATGATGAATTATAAATAATGACTATGCAGAATGCATCAATTGTTGAAAAAAAAAAGAGGACAATTCAAAGTATAATTAGAAAAAAAAAATACTCTTTCACAACAGCGAAAAATCAAAGAAAACGCTACAAAAAGGCTAATTTAATTAAGAAATTACAGACTTTCTAAGCTCTTTGTTATAATAATAAAGACGTTAGGCTGAAGATGAAATAGCTTCTAAAGAAGATATATATATATTGACATAGTTTTACAATACAACATATGAAGAGCTATTGGCGTGGTTGGAAATAATATTGGCATAATATTACTCATGGTATACTATAATCTTATTTCAGGAGAAGAGGTCTTTTGTACGTTTTTCCAAAATAAAAGCTCAAAGTAATTTAGATACCTTGCTTTATCGTAAATTTATCCATGTCTTTCTGTATATTGGTTAAACAAAAACTAGTATGTTTTTAAAAGTAAAAAGATTTCATATTTTCGTGCTAATATTGACTTTTAAAGAGTATTGAACGAGCTTATCGTAATTTGCATTAAGAAGAGTGGCATCACATAGTAACGTGTATTACAATGGCGGTGCATAAAAATGTAAATAAAATTTTATTTTAAACATCCAAGTTATTTTGTTTTGCTCATCGTTCATTTACAAATCAACACATTCAGTAATTCTTCATTCTCTCTCTCTCTCTCTCTCTCTTTCACTATAAACAAATCAGAGATCTCCTTTCTATTTTGTAGCGAATTCCAATAATTTAGTATTACAATTACCAAAAGCGAAAGTACTTAATCAAGTTCAAAAGCACATATGGAAAACAGCTAATACACTGTAAATTATGAATATGGAAAAACGAACCATCTTGATTGCAAAGTTTTCGTTATGGATGTCACCTACAACATATACACAAAGCAAAGATGTTGCTCATATGTGTAACTGGTGCAAGTAACCTGGGTGGAATGTAGCTCAAGGGCTTTCCCTGTTGCCTTTGCATGGGTAAGCAATGAAACTCAGGGCATGTATGAGTGGTTTTTAGATGCTATAACGGTTGCTTATGGCGAAGATATCAACGCAATATTTGTCACAGACAAGTGCCAAGCGTTAATGAATGCCTTGGACAAGAAATTTCCTGCAAGTAACAAGCTGCTTTGCATCTGGCATATGCTCAACAATGTCAGTGACCACTATGCTGGGAAATTTAAAAATGTAGCTGTAAAAGATGAATACGCCAACTCTGTTTACAAGATGATATACAGCACTACAGAAGCAGAGTACAACAGCGGGCTCATGGCCTTCCAAGAAGCCACTGGAAATGTAAACAACTATGTCGATGCCAGCAAGGGCTTAGCTGTTTATGAATGCTTTGTAAATGAATGGATTTCATGCAAGGAAAAATGGGAAGGGTATATTACGTGCAAGCTTAACCATTTGGGATGTACAAGCACGCAAAGAGCTGAAAGCTCTCATCATGCTTTGAAGAAGGGATTAAGTGCTGTTCTACCTTTGGAAGGTACCTTTAGAAACGTTAATGAATTCATCAACAATTTCGAAAGAAAATATTGTCAGCTGGAAATTGAAGAAGCAACTAGAGTCGATATTTTGCTATATGGAGATTTTCAATTACAAAAGCTATTCAAAAAAGTAAGGTATAGAGCACCTAGCAAAGTCAAGTTCAGCGCTTTATATGCTCTGTATGGTAAGCGAGTCAAAGCCAGAAAAATATCAAAAGAAGCAAAAATAAAAAAGAAAGAAACAAAAAAGAAAAATTGACGATACTGATGAAGATAATGTTGTCTCGTTGATCAAGAAAAATGCTGTTTTGTACACATTCGATCCCAAAGGTGATGGCTGGTGTGGCTACAGAGTAGTTGCTGAAATGATGGAGAAGAATGAGAATATGTTTCCTAGAGTAAAAGGAAAGATGCTTCATGTATTCGAAAAATACAAAAATGTTTACCGCGAAAACTTTTTGTTTCAAGACCTGGACCATCTAAAGAAGAATATTGAAAACCGTATTGACTGGGCCACAACCACACGTTGTTCAAAATACTCCGGTGACAGATTCTTTTATACTCCTGAGTGTACACAAGTGGTAGCAGATACTTACTGTGCTCCCTGTTTGTATCTACAGCAATAACAGCAATGTGAAAGCAGTGACGTATCTGCCTATTGATTATATGACAGACAAGTCGAAGCAGCGCAGTCCGAAGCCATTGGTATTGCAAAATGAAAACAATATCCATTAGATTTCGGTCAAAGTGGGTAGAAAAATTCAGAAGCAATGGATACATGTGCTTTATTGTTTATTTGCTTTCCCTTGTTGCATAGAAGAATTCAATACTTACTGGAATAAGGATAATATGTTCTCCTACCCCGTTGAAAGAAATAACCGCTCGCTTTCAGGCCTTTCTGAAGATGTCTTGATCATTGAATCTGATAGAGATGACGAATAGCCGATAGTTTTTTTTTTCTTACATGAGCCAGCTGTTATCTACTGTATTTTTATTAATTACTGACATTAATTTTATAAAACGTTGTCATAAAATAAAAAAATTATTTGCGTAAAAAGACGACAAAGAAAAATATGTTTGAATAAAACGACATCATGTCAAAAGAGAGAGAAAAAGTATGCTAGTATTAGAACTATACCCTAATATTAGTTTTACTTACCACCAAGGTGCATTCTGGGGAGGGTAGCGATAACTACCCAGGATAGTTTAAACAAAAAAAAAAGGAACGGAGGACAAAGAGAACCCAGAGCACAAGAAGAGACAATTGGGGAACGTTTCAGATACACGCCCGAGAGCAAAGAGAGCGGGACAAGCGATTTTGTTCTCACCATGGGTGTATTTATTTTCGATCACAGGCGAATTTACTTTCCGGAAAGAGTGTATAACAAAATACATAAAGCCATTACAGTTCACAAATCAAGTCAGAGAACAATGAAATGCTCCAAAAGAGAATGCTACTTGGGAAGAATCCTTCCCATTTTGAAAGGATAGTCCTCTTTGAGCGTGATCTCTAAAGACATCCCTCAGCATACCTCTTACGAGTCTGACTATTTAGGATGTGGTCCCTAAGAACAAACAGAGGGCAAAGCCTTTTTGATCATGTGAATAAGCGATTATGCTTAAACCAAACCAATTTATGATTGTCTTAAAAATAGAAATCTTTACACATGTTTCTAACACGGCCAACGATCTTCTCGTTAACGTGTGAGATACTTTTCAGTACTGTCGCACGGACAAACAAGTAGGGTTTTTCTGGGATGTTTTCAGCGAGCTTGTCGCGAACAATATCCCTAGTGTCAAATAGAGTACCTCCAAGAGGCTTGGTTGCATATCTGCTATTCATTATGTGGTAGATTCTCCATCTGAGGCTGGTAAGCCGACCTCAACGATCGTTATAGACATAGAGTATGGCTTCACCATAGGCAGTACAGCAATCGCGTTCTATGCTTGGCGAGACTAAGTTGGTCTAAGGTTACTGACTCTATTGAGTTCAAGAGTCTATTCAAGTTTTTTTTTTTTTTTCCCTCCATGATGCTAGAACAGGTCTTCGTCCTGTGGAGGATGGATCCAAGCTATGTTGAATGGCTTTGATGAACGAAGGTTCCAGCTCTTCTTTATGAACTATTTAAGCGAAAAGAGTAAACCAACAGCTTAAGTCTTTCCTTTTTCAGACAAATATCGCAGCCACACTGCAAGATATATTGTGCGCAGCATATCCTGCGCTTTTCTTTTGCCTTATTCCTTACTTGGCAGTTGACTGTTCTTGTGGATACTTTATCTCAAAAATGCCAGGCTTCAATGAGATACCTGGTGAAATATTACAGCAGATTTTTGCATATGTTCAGAAGAGTGCCGAATACAAGAAAAGCTGGATGGTGCAATATCAGCTTGTCTGTAAGGGGTGGAACCAAGTTGCAAAAACATGGCTGTATAGCTCAGTAGATTTATACGACGATACTGTCATGGAAAGATTTTTACACTGTATGAAAAATAGCAGCGCAGGACAATTTACTCGAACCATATTCATTGGCACAAGATATCGAAAATATGAAGCAGCAAAGCTGTACATCAATGAGCTTGTTGAAGCTTGTCCAAATGTAGAACGCGTTAAGGGCGCCATTAGGAACTATGATTTCTGGTGTGCTCTCGCTACGGCCGCATCAAAGCACTGGCCTCATATAAAGGAGCTTACTAATCCTTTTTTATCAACTGGATACCGTGATTACTTTGACTGTTACAACACACTTTCGCTTCTTCGCCATTCGCTCACTCATGCTTACTTACCGCCAGAGCATCCTTCTACACCAATAATGAAAGAACTCTGTCAGCGATTATCAGAGTTTAGCAACTTAACACACTTGACTATCGACAACATGAAAGCCTTTTGGTCACTCATAGATTATGATGAAATAATCCAGCTTTGTCCTAGCCTGACATCTTTAAGCGTAAACTCAAGGTCGTCTTATGAGGATGCGGAAAGCAGAATACCAACCACTCTTGAAATATTGTCTACACAGCCACATAGAAATATCAAAACTTTACGCATGTGTTATATCAGTCATCTATACATTGTTGAATACATCATGCACAAGTTTCCCAACCTCCAGAATCTGATATTGAGATCTCGCAACTGCCCCAGTCTTGCATATCAACTGGAAGACTATTTCGATAATATCGGCGATAGGTTTATAGCATATCTAAACTCAATGCAAACATATGAAATTGATGCAACGGGGTCATTTTCTTTGCTTGAAGCGTACCTAAAGCACACACCCAACGCACACATTCGTTTTAGTATTCCGTTGACTTTCTTTGTAGACTTTTACTTGAAACAGACAAGTATAGAAAAAACAGCATGGGTATATTTCAGTGACAAGCCGAAGAATAAAAAAAAGTTCTTACAGATACTTAAGAGACACCAACATAATGTCTCAAGGTTCATCTTGGATTTCGAATCAAACTCTGGAGACCGCACCGCATGGATTGAAGATATTCTCACTACCTGCGCGCAAATGAAGGCTTTCCACTACTGGACATTTGAGCCTTTCCAGCCGCCATCACAAGCTGCAATAGATGCAAATGTGCCTTTGAATTCGACACTAGATACTCTTACACTGAGAGTGCGTGCTATAGAAAGCGGAGCACTTGCTGGTTACTTGCGTCTCTTGCCGTCAGTACGACATGTAAACGTTACAATTATTTGCTCCTCTATGGATGAAGTTGAAAGTAGAGTGGATATGCTATTCGATTCCTTTGATACTGCACCTTCGAATGTTTGGTCTTCTCAAAGTCATTACAGTGGTTTAACAGATATATTTGGTAGAAAGGCGCTATTAGTAATTGATGATCGTTTGTCAGATAAAGCGATATACTTGGTGGACATACAACGCGAAAATAGAACAACCAAGAAATGGACTGATACAATAAACGAGAACCCTTTGATCAAAGTCTTCGTCGACATAGATCCGAAAGATAATGAAATGGAACGTGATTTATAAGAATAATTTAATTTGTTAGCGCTTTGACTCATAATGCACTTAGTATTAGACTTGTCAATAAAAGCATGGCATTTGTTGTCAAATGGCTTCTTTCAGCTTTCACCAACTCTTTAAGTAGTGTGATCTTAAACAACTCTTACACGGATTATGTGCCATCAGAATGCTGACCCAATGTTTTCTTTTCTGGCTGTAGTAAGCCAATAATGCTCAGATATTTGGTTCGCTATAGGGGGCAAAGCTCTGAACGCTCAAATATCACATCAGAGCAGTTGGTATCGTCATTCCATGATGGCTTGAATTATCGCGAAAAGGCAAATGTGAAAAAGAAAACAAATATCGTACTTTTATTTATTTTTTTGTTTAAATAGTTCATAAAGAAGAGCTGGAACCTTCGTTCATCAAAGCCATTCAACATAGCTTGGATCCATCCTCCACAGGACGAAGACCTGTTCTAGCATCATGGAGGGAAAAAAAAAAAAAAACTTGAATAGACTCTTGAACTCAATAGAGTCAGTAACCTTAGACCAAGCAGGGTTTTTATGGGGTGTTTTCAGCGAGCTTATCGAATAGAGTGTCTCCAAGAAACTTGGTTGCATATCTGCTATTCATTACGTGGTAGATTCTCTATCTGACGCTGGTAAGCCGACCTCAACGATCGTTATAGGCATAGAGTATGGCTTCACCATAGGCAGTACAGCAATCGCGTTCTATGCTTGGCGAGACTAAGTTCTTGCTGAAAAAACTTGTCGTATTTATTCCTTCCTATTAATCTTTATGTGAGATTACTTTATAGTTATTACAGCCAATCCATTCTTTATATATTCAGTCTTACTTTGCTTTAATGTTACTAGCGTAAACAAGCTCAAGAGCTTCGTCGACTTGTAGTCTTTTTTTTTTTTTATCGTTGTTTTAAAAGTACATAGTAACTACTAAAGAGAAGTTTTACAATCTCAGTCTCGCATTTAGCATAAATGCTGAGCATAACTTAAAAGGCTGTCACAGTGCTACAAACATGCTGAATATGATACAAGCTGTATGTCATAAAGTTTCCTTTTCTCTCTTTTTTTTTTTTTTCTCTTTTACTTCTTTTTTATAAGCATAAATAAAGATGGTTCTTATAACAGCTGATATGAATATTGCAAATGCTTTGAAAAAAGCAGAGATATCACCAAATAGTAAGTGAGGATTTTAACAACATGATAAGTCGCCTAACTACTGCTCTCTGCCATTCTAGTCGTCCCTGAAGGATTTTCCCCTTCGACCTTATTGAGTATCAAATATCCAAAAGGAGAAGATGTAGCTTTAGGAAATTTCATCAAGCCTTCTGATTCTGCTGAAACGCCAAATATCAGTTTTGTTGCTCCTGATTCAGACGCTCAATATACTCTTTTATTGGTAATGGTTACCTGGGGGTTTGTCAGTGATCGTGTGTGTCTTATTTCCTCTTTTCTATAGATTGATCCTGATGCTCCGTCAAAGCAAGATCCCAAATGGGGACCTTACCGTCACTGGGTTGTAGTGAATATTCCAGGTATGCGTTTGTATATATGCATTTCGATAGCAGTGTATAAATACATAATCATGCAGGCTCTGCTGATTTTATGGCTGCAAACCAGTTGACATCTTACATGGGTCCTGCTCCACCACCAAAGACTGGCGATCATCGCTACATCTTCTTGCTTTACAAGCAACCATCTACCAACTCAAACTTTAATGCTTTATCTCAAGACGCCAGCTGTTTCGATTACAAGTCGTTTGTCCAGCAAAACGGCCTTGAGTTAGTCTCGGTTAACTTTTTTGTTTCAAGAAATGATGACAACTAAATAAAAGTCTGATTTGGCTTACAATAGGATGCAATCCTATATCCCACAATCTTTGAAATCTCTATTTCCTCACTTTGATTATCTATAGGGCTTACTTAAGAAGAAAGAAAAAGAAAATCATACGCTCGTTCTAAGGGATATGTATACAAAAGAATACAGTAAGAGTGTAAAAAGGTAAAAAATGAAAAAAAAGATGATATAAGGACTTATGTTTATTTAGATTTAAATGATTATATAAAATTTACAGTGTTATGCTTATATCTTTTATGCACGGGCTTCTTCTTCTTCTAATGCCTTTCTTACGAGAGCAGTTCTTTCTTCCATCATTTGACGAATAGCTTCAGGGTTAGTATGCATTATTGTGGCTGCTCTAGAGGATGCCTCTACTGCTTGCTCAGTGCGTGGAATGATTTCTTTGTAGTAATCGGAGATGGCTTCTTTCAGCGGCTTTGAGTTGGATACGACATTATTGATTTCATTAATCAAGACACCGACATCTAAAATAGCGTGATTACCGCCTTCTCCTCGGAACATGGACATGGGATGAGCAGCATCGCCTGCCAACACGACACGTTGGGCATTGGCCATATATGCATCATAGACAGGTATCCGTTCGCGTATGGTGATACCGACAAGTGGAGCATCATCAGGTGTGTTTACGATGAATTGTTGATGTGCAGGTACACCAGGAAATGCATTAGTGGCGCAGGATTTGAGCATCTTCATGATTTCAGTATTGTTCGATACATCTGGCGTAGGAGAAGATGGGTTCTCGATATATCTACTAAGGAACCAAAGAACATCGTATGGCGTGTTACCTCGGCTACGATCAACCTTGTTTAAGCTGTAAAAGATGAGGGCTGGCTTGGAGAATCCATCATCCGGAGCATCTGCAGGCATACGCCCATGTATGATTCCAGATATGGTGCCTTCCGGTGCAAGCGCATTCCATTCTTCTTCTGATATCCAACGACTACAGCCATAACCACGTACATTATGAATACGAGTCATACTTTGAAACTTTTCTTCACCAAGTAATTGACGAGCCACAGTTGACATGCTACCATCTGTAGCCACGAGTAGATCACCTTCGGCGTATGTTCCATCCGCGAAATAGACTTTTATGCCATCTGCATGCTCTTCATAACGACTTACTTTCTTGTTCCAGTGCACCAAATCTTGTACATCTTGCAAAAGCCATTTTCTAAAACGCTTTCGATTCACACGATAGACTTTATAAGGAGGGGCTGTGAGTGACGTCTCGATTTCACCAGTCAGACCATTAAAGTTTGTAAAGGTCATTCCTCCTTCATTCTTTTCGTGATTAACTCCAACTTCTCTGCCAAAATACTCAAATCGATGTTTGGGAATGCAATTATGCAGAGTTTGAAGAGCCATATGCATCGAGAGAGACCATCCTTGAGTACGGGAATCCGGATCGACGTCGCGTTCATACACTTCACAGGAAATACCCTTGTTTTTTAAACCGTTGGCTAAAGTAAGACCTGCAAGGCCACCACCAACGATCAGTACCTTAAAGGGCTTATTGTCGTCGTTTGCTCTGAACATTGTGCTTGTTGTAATAAAAAAAAATGTGTGGGAGAATGAAGCGACAATAATGAGCAGCTTTATATATATAGTGTTCCCAGCTGCACGAGCCACGTTTTTTAATTTCCGTTTTTTTTTTTTTTATTATTTGACTCATCGCAGGGCCGGGACAAAACTTCATATGACTCAATTAGTACAACGGAAACACGAAGAGGCTAATGTGTCTTGCTTTACTAACATGATGATGAACTCCCTAATACAGTCTTTTCAGAAAGTAGAATCGTATTTTTGCAATTTTTATAATACAATTTATACGTAAATGTAAAAAGGTCTATTTATGATTTTTTTTTTTTGGTTGTGGCACTGGTGGGCTCTTTCGGAGAGCAGCCGGTCTGATCTTGGATGGGTGTAACATTGACAGTCCTTCCGAAGCTGTCCAAACCACGCTTTATTTTCAGCGATATGTCCTTAATCCTTTCTATGACCATGTGTTATGCTATTAAGGTTTCAAGAATAACATTGATCTTATCCAAGAGCAAATAATGAAGCTTCTTGAGTTTAGTAAATCTCTTGAGATCAAGGAATGGCAACTGGGCAAGATCTGAAGCGATCAACAAGATCCTCATTGCTGAGCTTAAATAAATTCAACTTAGACGTCCATGTTGTTGTTAATTACAAATGTAAAGACCCAGAACGACTTCAAGCAGTTGAAAAAACAGCGTTCGAGATTTTCAAGGCCTCATGCTTGTCAATGATCGAGAAGAATCAGAAAAAGACCTTCAACAATTGTTGGAGTTTCTTGGAAAAGTCCGTCGCTTCCCAGTCTTAGGATATACCAGCGGAAAGAAAATGGATGAAGCGTTGGATACTTGAAAGACGAAAACGATGAACCTTCATCTTTACAGTGCTCATCGATCTCAATAATATTTAGTAGCACTTTGAACAAGCAAAAAAAAAAGTACTGCTATGACATTGCATTGGAGAAACATGATATTTAAGAACCATAAGCCATAATAGTAAGTCAAGATTCTTACATTAAGATGTGCTACAGTCTGAAGTAGTCACATAGGTATAATCCGGTGATGAATCGTCCAAGCTATCAATATGTATATAGACAATTTTCGACCAGAGCGCTACGCCAAGAAATAGCCTTTATCAATTGTGGAAAAAACAAACTTTAACTCTTCCGACATGCCAGGTGCGTACACATGTGCAATTGCCCAGTAGGGACAATGTTTCCCCTGCTTTTGCTGCAATACTGAAGGCTACCGTCAGAGCATTCTTGCAGGCCTTTAAGGTGTCACTTTCGGCCTTTTCATCACTTTATCTTGCACTGCAAGGCTCTGTTAGTGCCATTGGTTTCAGAGCACCATCGTAGATAATGACATCATCAAGTAAATGTGGGTTAGTAAAATTCATTTGAATTTCAAACCGTTATGAACGAGTTTTAACTTGGAAACATAAGAATGCGACAAGGTGGAAAAAGTCTCTGTAATCGTACTATGAGCAGAGAGAAGAGAGAGATTCATGGCAAAAAGAGGTTGAGCTTTAAAAATATGGGATATAAGTGTTATCAGCCATCTTGTGAATTATACCAATGTCGTATTTACCCTATAAATATTTAACCTTGTCGTATGAGGTTACTACAAACCTATACTCTAAGAATGATACGAAGATACTGACAACAATATATTCTATACTTACATGACGCGTCATTTTCAATTCTACCTGGTCACGTAATAACCTTGTTTGCATATAAAATGATGGTATTGCAGTAGTGAGCTTTCTTCCTTCCTTCGCATTTATAACAAAGAGATTGTGTAAAGACTCATCAACCTACACTTCCTTTATCACTTCTTCCTATATTCGAGACATATCACAAATCAATATGACTGCTGTGAACCAATACTGTGGGCTTAGTATGAGGTATTATTAAAGATGAGGGTTGAGCACCCAATTTGTTCCCAGCTCCCATAATCAGAGTAGCAGCAGCAACCGTACCCCTAATAGTCAACTAATATTGGAAGAAGTGCTAAGAGTATCAAGTGAGCGTTGTTCTGACCAGTAAGTGATATGAATACACCATTCTAAAGTAACTACTACTAACAACTTTTTTGTGCTGTTTATTAAAGTGGGAGAAATGGGTATTGTCGGTATGTCGCAAACTTCTGTTTATGAGCTTATGAATGAATGGATAGATTCAGATGAACTAAGAAGTATTCAAATCCTATTTTATCTTGAAGGAACAAGCTTAACAACATTTGTATAAGAAAAAAAGCTACTAGAGCAATTTTCTGTCGTGCAACCATCTACAAGAAAGTTGAGGAGAAATCAAAACAATGCGATGCTCCTGAAAACTTGGATGTTGTGCTTCATGCTAACGTATCTTCCCTGGAAGTCACCATTCGCTACTTGTAAGCTCAAGAGTTTTCTGAAATACATTGACGATTTGCTAATATCCTTTTTTAGTCTTGACTTAATAGAAAGTCCCTGCAATTATATGCTCTTCAAGCAGTCGGAAAGACCCTCGGCAGTGTATGCCATTTCCAGAAAGAAATGTCGGGCTGACTTGTCGCTTTTTCGTACAGATTGTATTATAAAAACTACAAAAATGCGACTTTACATTCTGAAAAGAATCTATATCACTTGCTACCTGTTAGTCAGCTCTTTTTGTCTTACAGTGACATCGCTGATTTTGACTAGATGGAGAACGAATGTTCCTAAGGTTTTGCTATGACAGGTACGGTTTTAAAATAACACTAAAGTGAACTCATTTCATTGATTTGTAACCTTATACATTTGGCATATTATCATCACTGTTAGATAGCATTGAAAATTTAATCACCATTTCTTTGCAGTGCAGACCAGGATCCTATGGAGCAAGCAAACTACTACTTAATCACCTCGACATCAAACATACTATAGTAAGTTCTTGACAGGTATATTACGTAACTAATAGACAGTTTAAATATCAAATATTAAACTAAAACTACTCAAAATGGATGGAAATATCAATGGAAAGATGTATACAATTGCGAACAACGAGCATCCAGATGGCAAAACGTTTGATGTTAGGTGAACACCACATGCACCAGAAAATGCACTCAAAAATAGGCTAATGCTACGGGCGCTTCCTTGGGGCGCTACCTATGTTGTCACTATACAACTTTACACTACCAAATTCTCTGCCTAATCTAAGGCTGTCCAGTTCACTCCTTGATACAAAATACGATGTCATCATAATTACACGTGTTCTTGCATCTTTGTTGATCAACTGATAACATAAAATTAGAATAAATAAAGAAATAACAACATCTCTTTTTATCCCTTCTTGTTCTTGAAAAGAAACAAGTCATGTTTAGTTTGACTCTGCAGATTAAAAAGCTTTGTTGGGTTAAATGATAGGTAATGAATAGAGGTAGTGCCTGTAGTGTTGGCCAATCTTTTATGAATGAATTTATTTTGAATGACGGCGGATATTACACAATATCAACAAAGCTTTGGGCAAAGTCATTGAGAATTTACATTCTTGATTCTATTGCAGAACACAACACTATAGAAAAGCTGAGGGGAAATATGTAACTCCAATTGCTGGTCGTTCCTACACCAATTCCAGATGTGGTATTAGCTCTTCGAACCGCGCTTTATTTATTCAAAATAATATAAAAACAAAATATCATGTTTCTTTATCCTTTTCTAAGCCGCACACCGGGGTTATTGCTATGGAGAATATCATACGCGATGGAAATGGAAATACAGAATTTAACTTATCATCCGAGCAATTGGAACTGCTCTACCAACAGTTTGCAACTCGTTTTCGTACGGAGGAAGCTGAGAACAAAGAGGATGTACTCACAGCAATCCCCGCAGCAATACTTTCAGACCTGAAGGAGACTACCGCGTCTGCAATGGAAAAGAAGCTCAAACGCTACGTCAGAAACTTACCTCACTATGAAGATAATGAATGGACGACGTCCCAAACAATCAACAGATCCTTTGTAAAATACCAACTTGGTGCCTTCCAAGTCACTCAGCAGCGCTACAAAGACGCCGATAAGCTTCGATACGCAGCAAAAATCAGCTTCAGAACTCTTTGAAGAACTGGAGTTCATTAGCACCAACAGATGTTATACAACGACCTTCACAAACGTCGTGGAAAAGGCTCGAAAATTGGGCGGTTTATTCGTTTCAAACAGCAAAGAACATCGACGCCAATTAAGAACTCTCGCAACAAGGGCACCTTAGACTCCCTCAATCACTCAAATACCTTGAATAACAACCAGAAAAGAATAAATACTTGGCCTTCTCTCAAGAAACCGTTGAAAAGATATCTTAAGCATGTTTCGAAGCGGCAGTTATTCAACGAGCAGTCAACAATTCATCCTCAAGTTTTAGACATTACGTCCATAAAAGATTACCAAATATATGGAGGACACTGGAAGCCTATCAAGCATAGCTTCTACACTTTGATTTGCATAACAAGCGAATATAATACGTCGCAAACTTGCACTTTTTGTTTTAAGAAAAGCTATTTGAAAAAATGATTACAGGAAAATACTAACTTTATTGATACATCTGTTTTTTTTTTTTATTCCTCTTTTTCATTTTGTTTCGGTATATATTTGAGAATATATGTATATCCCATTTACTAATTTATATCTGTGTCTCAATTCTGGGAATCGTAGTTCAGTATGTTGCTTGGCACTCGCTCAGGAGTCGGAGCACTCTCCGTTACGCACTGAACTCACAAATAACTCAGCATGGTGTGGGTGTTTAAATAAATGAAAACAAGGTTCCTTTAAAGAAAATCAATGATTTATTGGTCGATTTGAAATGAATGGAAAACAGAGTCTGTCATGTCCTGCAAGGTAGCTTGTGTCTCTTTGTCTCCTTTGAAAGAAACAAAGACTCTACGTCACGTCTTCTTTTCAGTATCCGCAGATGGATGATTATTTCAGACCTTTTAAATAAACATTTTTTTTTCTTACAAAGAAAAAAGAAAAAAAAAACACACTTTTTTTTTTTCTCTGTTTATAATGGCGCAAGGTAAAGATGACAATTTGAACAGTAACAAAGAGATACATGCAGTACAAATGACTAAATAACCTTTGTATAGTTCCTCGTAATTTTCGTTTGTTAGAAGAATTAGAAAAGGGAGAGAAAGGTATTGGAGACGGTGCTTGTAGCTATGGATTAGCAGACGACGATATCTTGATGCACAACTGGCATGCCACCATTCTTGGCGCACCTCATGTAATATATATATATATATATATATCTAACAATATGTTGAAACATAACTCATTCGTTTCTGAATAGTCTGTTCACGAAAATCGTATTTACAGTTTAAAAGTATATTGTGGAGACAACTACCCAAGTGAACCTCCGTCAGTTCAATTCGTTTCAAGAATCAATTTACCCAGTGTCAACCCTCAGACTGGAAAGGTACAAACTCGTTTTCTTAATGAATGATACTCATACTTTGCGTAGGTTGAACCCAATCGTTTACCTTGTCTTGCCAACTGGAGACCAAATTATACACTCGAGACTGTTTTGACAGAGCTAAGAAGGTAAATCTTTCAATGATCTTCCCCCTCCTAACTGTGTTTATATGCTAATTGTTGTCATAGAGAAATGGCTACTGTCGGCAAAAAGTTATCCCAACCTCCTGAAGGCACAACCTTTTGATAAGAGGAAATTTGAATGAATGAAAAAAGAAAAAGAGAGAAAAGAATAAACCCATATGCTTATACTTGTACACGGAGTCTAAATTGTAGCATTGGCGCATTACCCATATTTCATCCACATAGAATTTTATAGATGTTTTAAATTTACCTAAAAAGGACACATATGAAAACAGATATTTTATCAAATTCCCTATTTACAGGCCTTTATTTCGAGAAAAAAAAAACAAAACAAAAATGGTTGGGGTGATTGTTGTATAACACATATTTACAGAAAAAAACAAAAAAGAGAAATAACCTTATTGCTCTTTTATGAGGTTGACATTCTTTTCAGATGTAATGTTTGGTGTTTTACTGCCACCACGATAACGAATAGTACGTTCATGAATAAATGGACTTGCCACCAACTCTGCATCGAACACGGGTATTGCTTGAGCAGAGACTGCACACAGAATGAATAAAGCATATACGATCTTCATTTGTCAAAAATGGTTACAAGAGAGAGAAAGAGAGAAAAAAAAAAAAAAAAAAAAAAAAAGAAAAAAAAAAGAAATAAAAACTAGAAATTTAAAGCAAAAAATGAAATTACGTACATGATTCAGCTGGCTGCATAACTTTTTCCACGGCTCATTTGACAACATCATGTACCCAGTTCATTTATCTTTTTTTTTTCTTTACACCGAGTTGAATCATGTTGATGTCGTGTGTACTACACAAAAATAATAACAATCAAAACATCTTTACGCTTTGAAAAAAGTTGATTTTATTTGGGATGCAAGAATAAATTAAGCAGATGCAGATTTTTGCATGGAAGAAGTACGACGACGTTCGATCTTCTTGTCCTTAGCCTCCTTGACACGCTTGGCAAGTAATTGCTTATATTCAGCTTCGGCTTCACGGGAAGCTTCAGTTCTTCTACGCTTAATAGCTTGTCTACGTCTCTTGTGTTGAAGGGTGCGAGGAGTCACAAGACGTTGAATCTTGGGGGCTTTAGTGTAGGCCTTCTTACCTTCAGCCTTGGGTTGAACTTCACGACGGATGACATATTTACGGACATCGTCTTCCTTGGACAAGTTCTATTTACAAATCATTAGCAAATCGTCACTGTTTGTGCGTATATGTATAACATACAAAGAACTTTCTAATCTTGGAAGCACGCTTAGGACCGAGACGCTTGGGAACAGTCGTGTCAGTCAAACCGGGAATATCTTGCTCACCTTGCTTGACAACAACAAGAGACAAGACAGAAAGATCAGGACCGACGATACAACCACGGACTGACTTTCTCTTGCGTTCACCAGTACGACGAGGACGGTAGCAAGAGTGACCCTTGGACATCAAGAGCTTAACACGGTGAGGTAAGAGAACACCTTGCTTCATAGGGAAACCTTGTTTGTCGTTACCACCAGTGATACGGAAAACGTAACCCTTGAATTCATCACCGAGAGCGTCGCCAGAGACCTCTTGGGCCATACGCTTGTCGTAAAAGCCTCGACTGTAATATACATATAGATTAACTTTTATTTTTCCACACAAAATGTGTCATTCTACCATTCCGAAATTACTTACAGTCTACGTTCATCTTCAATTTCAATCAACTTTTGGCAGCCAGTGGCTGGGTTGGCGATATTCAACTAACAGAAATTGGAGTCAGTGTGCTGTCGTATAACAAAATGAATCATCAATCCATCTAGTGTCAATCCATCCTTATCACATACACACCTTCATGTCTCGTCAAATAGGGCGGGGAAAAGACAGATCATGGATGAGGGATGCCTTGAGTTTTATTGTGAGCTTTGCTGTGTATGAAAATATATGCCTTTGATCTGTCTTCAACTTCTCCTGTGCCCTCTTTTTTAATATTTAGTCCGGTCCGATCTGAACACCAAAAAAATAACAAAAAGGCAACAAAAACACAAAGAGAGATTTGCATCATGCATATATATAACCTTGTTCACACGCGTGATCTTAAATGGTCATTTCATAGATAAGACAAGGTTTTTGTGTGTATGTGTGTATGTGCTTTGAGGTAAGCATGAACTGTTACTAAAGCAACACGAAATGTGGCTTAGCTTATCGCATTCTGCTGTTCTTCACCCCCTCTGTATTTATTTTTTAAATAAAAAAAATATAGCCGAGAATTCTCGTTTTATTATGGCTGCACACACTGAAGTTGACTATTCTGTTAAGCACTCTCTCCAAAACACTTGGACATTGTGGTTCGATAACCCAGGAAAGAAGACCAGTGCCCAATCTTGGGCTGATAATTTGAAAGAAATCATCAGCTTTGATACAGTCGAGGACTTTTGGAGGTAGATGTACTCAATGGCAGACTCTATTTTTTCTAAACATTCTTCTTTTTTTTACAAAGCACATTCAACAATGTTTCCAAAATCAACCATCTTTCACCCAACTCCAACTTTCACCTCTTCAAGCAAGGCATTCGTCCCGAATGGGAAGATCCTTCCAATGCAGAAGGTGGCAAGTTTGGTATTCAACTTCCCAAGAGTAAGGCAGGTGATGCCATTAATGAACATTGGATGAATCTTGTAAGGAATATTATAAAGACATGTTTTACGATTGTGTGGGTTTTTTTTAAAAAAAAAGGAAATGATAGCTTTTGGCTGTTATTGGTGAACAATTGGCTACAGAAGACGAAATTTGTGGTGCTGTGGTATCTGTGAGAAAATCATTTTACAGAATTGCTTTATGGGTCAAGACAAGTAAGGATGAAGAAAAGATTGCCAGTATTAGGTAAGCAAATAGTTGTATATCAAGAAAAAAAAATCAACTCTCTCGATTAGTAAACAACTTCGCGAGGTTCTTAACCTTCCGGAAGCAATCACTATTGATTTTGTGCCCCATGGAGATGCTACGGCTAAACTTGCTGCTGAATTGGCAGCTACTCAACTTGAAGAACAAGCCGAGAACAAGTCAGCAGATGATGAAGCTAACAAGGCTACTGAGACTACTGAAACTGCTTAAAATTAGAATCCTTGAAATAAACTTTATACATACACAATCTACTGATTCAAAAAGAAAATGGGAAAGAGGGAGATCAGAAAGAAGAGGCCTATGAAAAGGAGATGCCGTATGGACCCTTTTTGCTCAAGATAGAAATTGTTTATATATATTAAAGAAAGGGAGAGGATGAGGCTGTCATTATTAAAGAGGAGTGAAGTACAAAAGGGAAAAGAAACGTGAATGTTTGAAAAGGGGAGAGAAGAAGAGAAATGGACGATTGAATGAATTTAAAGAACTAGAAGCCAAAAATAGAAATGATGCTCATGCTGTAAGACTATTTTTTCTTCTTTGCGTAAGGTATCTCACTGTGCTCTGTCTTACGAAAAATTAGGCTTTGGCTGTCTCTCTCTCTTTCTTTCTGCGTGTCACTCTTGTCTCTCCTGTGTTGTGCATTTTTCTTTTTTTTTTTTTCCTCTCTTTCTTTCTTTCTCTGTTTGCATTCTTTTCTAATTTCTTTATTCTTTATTTTTTTTCTCCCTTTTTTTATTTTCTTTCTTCAACAATAAAAATGTCTAAAGCGTCATTTCTAAGAGAGTAAGAATATTATACATGTATACTCACAGTCAAACTGAGTTTTTATTTTTATCGCTTTCAGGTACAAGATCGTTATCGTAGGAGGCGGTGGTAAGCAATAAAAGAAGAAGGATAACAAAGAAAATGATATTGATACATGTATATAAAGGTGTTGGTAAATCTGCTTTGACCATTCAGTTCATTCAGTCTCATTTTGTGGATGAATATGACCCAACGATTGAAGGTAAAGCGATAAGAAAGATGAAACATTCCGATATTTACATGCACATACTTGTCAGACTCTTATCGTAAACAGTGTGTTATTGATGAAGAAACAGCCTTATTAGATGTACTCGATACTGCAGGTCAAGAGGAATATAGGTATGTTTATTATGAAAAAAAAAAGGAAAGCGGTCGGTCTTTTAATTTAATTAAAGCGCAATGAGAGAACAATACATGAGAAATGGTGAAGGGTTTATCCTTGTTTATTCCATCACATCATATCTTTCATTTGAAGAAGTAAATACATTTTATCAACAAATTCGACGTGTCAAAGATCGTGACTTCTTCCCAATGATATTAGTTGGTAATAAATGTGACTTGGAAGGCGAAAGACAGGTATCAAATCAAGAAGGAAAGGATTTAGCCAAGAGCTTTGGCTGTCCTTTTAATGAAACATCAGCCAAACAGCGAATCCATGTAGACGACGTATTTTATGACGTTGTACGTGAGATTCGTAGGATGAACAAAGAACAAGAGGGTAGATCAAAAGGTGGACAAAGGGAAACATTCGACATATCTGAATCGAGAAATGATGGTTGTTGTGGTTGTATCTTGATGTAGTTTAATATCATATTTTGAGTCTCTCTCTTTTTTGTTTTCCTTTTTTTTGAAAAAAAAAAACCCCCCATTATTATTATTATCTTTATCCTATCATATTTACAATAACTAATATATTTATCTACTAGTATTTCTACTATAAAAAAAATCTAGTAAAAATCAAAGTCTTTGCATCAAGTAAAACTATTAGACATCTTTACCTGAAAAATCTTTATTCCAGAAGGGAAACCGTGTTCATTACGGCGATTGTCAGTCGTTCCTACGACAATCGTTGTTGGCTCCATTTTATTCCCTTTATACCTTGAAGGTCGCGCTCAAGCTTTTTGTGATATCAAGACATGAGGGATAAGGATTTCTTTTCACTTTCGGTTTATTAGCTAACTGAAAAAACTTGGGCGGGTAACCACATCCTTTGTCTTCGTTTCGCCAACGTTACTATTGAAAAGACATTTAATTTCTTCTATAATTAGAAGATCGACCTCTTCTATCCCAAATTGAAAGAGAAATAGACAGCATATTCTTGCAAGCTTTACAAACCAGGATACTACAGCCTTTCAATCCAGACAACCTTGCAAACTTTTGAAGTTTTGTATTCGTCAATTGTAATGGCGATGAGATCTCCAGCTGCTTCTCTTCTTTTTACCGCCCGCCAAAAAACATCAGTGATACCATACCTGTTTCCCTTCAGTTTTATTGAGTCTTCGCCAAACATTCCCGCACCAAAGACTATAAAGGACACTTTCTCTTTTTCTATTTGGAACTTTTCGGGCTTCCACTTTTGATTTCTTTAGAACAATAATTAGATAAGACTTGAATGTCAAAGATAAAGTTGATTATAAACCTATTTTTGGCAACTTGGCTCTTTTCTTCTAGAGTGATATATATATATATATATAGTGTCATAGTGTTATTCTTCTTCCCTTCAACACTCAGCTTTTGCTGTGTTTGAATGTAAACATATTCAATCTCCGTTATGAGTATTATCAAGTGTGCAATAGGTATTGGGATTGCCCTCTTTCATTAGAGAACAAAAATGACTAAATTACCGGTTGTGGTTATGGATAATGGTACTGGGTATGTTTAATATATATAACTTAAATAAAACAGTAGATAACGAGGGAAAATACTCATCTCTTTTTACGTACTTTAGGTACACTAAACTTGGTTTTAGTGGAAACAACGAGCCTTCTTTCGTTTTCCCTACTGCCATTTGTACGCGTGAGAGTGTCTCAAGCAGCGGAAGACCCAATGTGTCTTCAAAGCCCTCCTTCTTGAGCAGCAATTTGGCTTCTAAGCGAGGTATTGAAGATCTTGACTTTCTCATTGGAGATGAAGCCATTGCTCAAGCAAAGACGATGGCCTTGAATTATCCTATTCGACACGGACAAATCAGCAATTGGGACCATATGGAACGATTTTGGGAACAGTCTATCTTCAAATACTTGCGTTGTGAGCCCGAGGATCACTATTTCCTTTTGGTAAGAAAAAGCAAGAAAATACAATTCCAACAAACTCATCTTGTTAGACTGAACCACCTTTAAACACTCCAGAGAATCGTGAAATGACAGCAGAAATTATGTTTGAGTCATTCAACGTTCAAGGTCTTTATATTGCCGTTCAAGCTGTCTTGGCTCTTGCTGCCTCTTGGACTTCCAACAAGGTGAGCGAGCAGACCTTGACAGGCACTGTCGTTGACTCTGGTGATGGCGTAACTCACGTGATTCCAGTCGTAAGTCTCTTCAACTCCTCCCAGTGAATGCAGTCATGTTCACTTTCTTTGTGTAGGCTGAAGGTTATGTGATTGGCAGTTCTATCAAGAGTGTGCCTATTGCTGGTCGAGACATTACTTCATTTGTTCAAAACTTACTCCGTGAGCGTGGTGAGACGAATATCCCACCAGAAGATTCGCTGCGTATAGCAGAGGCTATTAAAGAAGATTACAGTTATGTCTGTCCTGATATTGTCAAAGAATTCAAAAAGTACGATCAAGAGCCTGACAAGTATTTCAAAAAATACGAAGGTATCTATTCAGTGACTGGAAAGGTAAATGACATCTTATATGCTTGTTTTTCTTGTTCTCAATCCTCTTTAAAGAGTTATACCGTAGACGTTGGTTTTGAGCGTTTCCTTGCACCTGAAATCTTTTTCAATCCAGAGATTGCTAGCTCTGACTTTTTGACTCCTTTACCTGAAATTGTTGATACCGTGATCCAGACGAGTCCTATTGATGTCAGAAGAGGATTATACAAGAACATTGTATTGTCAGGTGGATCTACGATGTTCAAAGGATTCGACAAGAGACTCCAAAGAGATATCAAGCGAGTTGTTGATAAGCGTATTCAGGATAGCGAAGTTGCTAGTGGATCAAGGGCAACACCAATGGAAGTGAATGTCATTTCGCATAAAAAGCAGCGTCATGCTGTTTGGTTTGGAGGCAGCTTATTGGCTTCGACTGTAAGTTAAATCAAATACGGGAATTATATCGCTCATGTGTTGTATATATAGGGTGAGTTTTATAATTACTGTCACACAAAAGCAGAATACGATGAATATGGTCCTAGTATCTGCCGTCATAACAGAGTGTTCAACTCTGTTTTGTAAACGTGTTACAATAAAAAGCATGTGGGTATATGGCAGCTTTTTTATGTATAAAAAGTACCGTCACATTATAAATTTCATGATCCTTTCTCACTTTTTCTTTTTTTTCTCTCTTTCCATTCTTTTTTTTTTATACATGGTTAAATAATAAAATGATTCAGAACGAAGAACTGATAGAGTCTAGTGAGTTTTATCTTTGATTTAAAGGCATGTTCATTTACATTATTAGTTCGAGATACAAGAGCGAAACAACTGCAAGCATGCAGACAGCGTATTGCATTATTTAAAGGCCTGCAGGTTGAAAGTTTTGAAGATAGAGCTTTAGCACTTGAAAAAATCATTCAAGTGGTCAAATCATTCATCAGATCATCTTCCTCACGCTCTTCATTGTCACCTTCAGCCACATCCAACGCCACATCACCTACAGCTGTCATGAACACGTATATTGCAGAGGAAGATATTGAGCAGCCAGAAGGAGAAAAAGAACAAGACGATGAATATAGCGAACAGTTGTTTTATTATTTATTAACAATTCTCAGATTGTCCGTGACATGTCCTTATGCTGACGTTCGACAGACATTCAAAGACTTGTTGAACGTACTCAAGGTATAATAGATGATGTACTTAAATATATATATATATATATATATTAACCCAAAAAAAAGGAAACAACATCTATTAGTATTCCTCAACCCAGACATAGCTCACCTTCACATTTTATCTCGTTATATGATATATTTTCACTTGAATCGACTGTCAGCTGTAACCAGATTGTGAATTATCCAAGATCATCGAATTTATCATTTTCACCATGGTCTACATCCTCCTTTTCACTTCAAAATGAAGAAAATGACCCATCCATGCCAGATAATAACACGGATACCAGCAACAATAGTAGTACTATAAACACTATACCAGAAAACCATCATTCTGTCTATTTCGATTTCACAGGTGGAAGACCTTCAGATGAATATGTTCGACAAATGATGATCAAGACCTACACTGAAGAGGGAAGACTGTTTAATCTATACCGTATACTATCATTTTTTCCAACATTTTTTGAAACTTATCATGTGACATTTACCAAGATCATAAAGGCACCACTGGGACCGTTACATAGAACTTGGAAGACATATATTGGTATCATGGTGGCCGCAGAGCAAAGGTGTCAGTACCTCGTGAGCATCTTGAAGCTGGACTTTTTGTATAACGGAGGCAACCCAGATTGGCTCAAGGGAATTGAACATGTGCCAATCAAGTTGAGGAATATCAGTGGTCTCATTCTGAAACTTGCACGCCAGCCGTGGAGCTTACAGAGCGAGGACGTGGTCGAATTGCTCAGTGGTGATCTTGGTGATGCGTGGAGTAAAGGTGAGCTAGTTCAGGTCGTCTTGATCATTGGAACCATTCTGGGACTATCGAGTTATATACTTGGCTGCGGTATCACACCAGAGATTGACATGTCAGGTGGGTTCTGTTACCCTGGTGGACATACCAAAGGAGGTATCGAGAACGAGCTAGATGACAGCCACAGTCATCAGGACTATACCGAGAGTGAGGACATGCTCTTTTCATCCGACAATGGTATCGGACTGGGTGTCTCGATTGATATCGAAGAGACAACGAAGGAGCTGATCTCCAAGCTAAAGTCTAAAAAGAACTCAACACTCAAAGAGCAACTCATCGAAAGTTTTGAAAAGTTAAAATTAAATAACAACGAGGAAGAGCAACCGAGAAAGGAATTGAAGCAGTCCAGTTTTGAGTTACCACAGTCAAAAGAGATCAATTCAGTCTATGAAGACCTGCAGCGGTTCATCGACCCGGAACTGAATGAAGCTATCAAGCTCGAAACATTTGATTCAAGTCAGCACCAAGAGTTTATGCTTGGTGAATATTGCTGGGAGGACCACGGTTGTGACTTGGCCAACTATTATCTGCCTGGTATAGGAGATGACTTGGTGACAGAATTTACAGAAGCTATTAGTATTACAGACTGGAGGTATAACAAGTATCCCTAGCTTTTTTTTTTCCTTTACTAACATCACCACATGATAGTATATTCCATCCTATTGCTGAGGAAGTAGTCGATACTTCGCCTCTAAGATACGCCATCTGGCACTATACTCAAAAGATCATGGGAGTCACAAAGGAAGACTACCCTTATACGGATATTCCAACATTTTTGAATGAACGAACGTCCCGTTACCTTGAAGTCCTTTGCATGTCACCACATAAAATTCAGAAAAACGACTGGTGTAACATTGGTATCTCTTTAAGACCAGAGGAAAAATGCCATGTCAATCTGTTGATTGCTTCTGCCAGAAAGCAAGCGATACTATGTTATGGATTATCATTGATCTCTGAAGTCTAGGGCAACCGTCATCTTGGAAACGAGGGAATAGAAGAGTCAATAAACGGAGTTCTTGTGGTGGTTAAAAATAGCTTTTTAATATTTTTATAATTTCTTTGTGTAATCTACACAATCTTGAATTTATGGTCGCTTTGTTCTCTATTTTTATCTGTTTCTTTTTTTTTTCACAAAACTTAATAAACCATGAGATTAGCTGTACTCTTTGGTTTTCTAATTGCATTCGTTGCTGTCACTTTTGTTCAAGCTGACGCACTTCAAGATGAAATTGATAGCGCATTAAAGAAGTTCTGTGGTGGTAATGTTTCTATGCTTTTATCACACATCATTTTTTTTAAACGTGCATCATTATAGGTATTGCCGTCACTGGTCCTAGCAAGGGACAAACTTTCTCAAATCCCAAAAAGATCAAAGTTACAGTCAGTAATGTATCGTCCTCAAAAAGAATTACTGCTTTATGTATATCATATGCAAAATAGACTAACTTGTACTTGTTCACAGCAAGAAAGCCTAATGCTCAAGCTAAGGTTATCGTTGGCGTTGATGCTTACTCTATTAACAGCAAAGGAAAGGCTACCTATCTCACCACCGTCTGGAAGGGTAACTACAAGTTGAACAAGAAGGCCACATTATCGTAAGCAAAATGGAACGATCCTAAACACAAGACAGACATTGACACTTTTTTTTTTCGGTTAGTGTTGACTTGACCAAAGTTAGCAAGCTTAAGTTGCCTGGACAATTTGAATTCCGGTAATATAATTAAGAAGCATTTCCGTTTTAGAACATTGTTAACCAATGAACATAGTGTCTGGGTCCACAACACAAAGGGTCCCGATTGTACTTTGATGTCAAAGGTGTTCAAGGTCAAGTCCTCTTCTCACTCTAACGCTGTTGAAGAAGCCGAATATAAAAGCTTGAATGAAAACATTGACCGTGGCTGCTTTGGTGTCGAAGTCACTTCTCCCACTCTTGGCGAAAAGGTTCCTGTAAACCAACAATACGCCGTCCAGATCCGTAAGTCCTTTTTTTCTATTGTATTTATATCACGTATTAACCCATTTGATAGAGCGTGATTCTGCTGCCCATGCCGATACTTTGACTTCCTTAGAACTTTACTCTGTTAATATCGAAACCCGTGAATCCAAATTGATTCACAGCAGCTGGTCTGGCAGCCAATCTATCAACAACCTCTTCAATGTTAAGGACACTATTCCCGAATCTGCCAAGGCTGAAGATACCGCCTTCTACTACAAGTTGACTGCCACCACACAACATGATGAAACTTGTGAATTCTATTCCCACCCCTTCTATGTCAACTAAATAAAATAAAATAAAGAGATTTATTCTTATTCCTCTAATCCCAAATCAGCTGACCATGTTCATTTATGCTTGCTGTTGACTGAGGTACTTTGGAACTAGTCTTGTTTTTGCCCCAAGGTGAATTCTTGCCTTTGCCTTTTGAGTAAAATTCTTCGATTTTTAGCTTTTCTAATTGTTTTTGATGCGCTCGCAATTTTTGAAGTCTCAATGCCTCTGCCTCTGCTTTAGCCGCTTTTTGTCTTTCTTTTCTAGCTGCATTTTCTCGTTGCTTCTTATCCAACTTGACATGCACTGTACTCGTGCTGCTGCTACTACTCTGAGTCGTAGCAGAACCTGTAGGACGACGAGCTAGGTTATGAATATTAGTTATATCGTTATTCCTAGTCATCTATTCATACTTTACTTTTTACTTGATTCCATCCATCCTCATAAGGCACAGGTTCCCAATCATCTTCTTCTTCTGGTTTTATACGCAGCACACGTGCATAATGAACAGTATGATCCATATGTTCATCAATTTCTCTTACTTGTCTCTCTGATTCATCTTCTTGCTTATCATCTTCAACCACTGCCTGACTTGTCTCTTGCTTCTTGTCTTCCGCCGGTTTTGCTTCTTGCTTCTTTTCTTCCACCGCTTGTTTTACTTGTTGCTTCTTTTTGTTTTGTTTCTTTTTATTCTTGTCTTGCTTTTCATCATGTTTCTGTTCCTTTTCTTCGCTCTTCTGCTCTTGCTGCTGCGGTAACGCTTCCTTAATTACCTCCTGTTCTTGGTCATTCTTCTTCTTTTTTGATTTCTTTTTCTTTTTACGACTTGTGTTGTTGCTATTAGATCCTGCAAATCCACCTGTGAAATATATAACAATGATGGGGCAAAATAGAACAAACAATAGACTCAATTGCAATAGCATCTAATTAAAATGAGAAGACCACCTTTGCTTTGTGTGTACACTTCTGGAAAATGCACCTATATTACCAAAAAAAGAGACGCTGTGACTTGTCGCATTAACGTATAAATTGTATTGTAAATATCAATAACGTGCGACATTAAAAACCATCTTTTAATAACATGCATATCGCTGCATTCCCGTAATCGAGAGCCAACTGTGATCCATAATCATTCTTTTTCGTCTTTGGAAGTAGTTAATTCAGCTACAAAAGTTCTCCGGCCATTCAATGGCCGAACAGAGCTGGCTTGATCAGTCGTTTTATTCAGTACACACGTCTCGCCACGACGTGCTCTACTTTAATAAAGCATTTTGTCTCTTACAAAACAAAAAATCATCTGACAGATATGCTTCTTCAATTCCAGATTCGTCTTGATTACCACACAAGAGATAGCACTGATGGTTATTGGCATGGTAACAGAATTTTGTACAACTTGAATAGACTTGCTGTCGAACAAAGGTTTCTTGGTACAATCTTTAAAAGATGCAGCTCGCCTTTAACTCTCTTATTCCCCGCATGAGTCATGGTTAGCTCAAACGTCGACGGTATCTTTGTTTCCATCGCTCTTATGATTGATATTTTTTTTTTCATTTATACTTAATTTTGTTGATAGGTTAGCACTTGGAGACATATTTGTGTATGCACTCTACTCAGCAAGTCAATCAGCTAATGCTTGGGTTTTTTTTTTAAAGCAAACCCTAGCACTAGAACATTGTTCAGAAGGAAGGCGATTGTGCGTAAGTTCCTTTAATAGCCCATAAGAGACATGAACGTGTCTCTTATTTATTATACGTAGTCAATGATAATAACTTTTTTTGGTTCTTGAGCTTACATTAGCCCATTTAAGAAGACGTAGAATAAATGACGCATTGACCTTTTATTACAAAAACAATGGATAGTTTTTAAGAATACGTGTTTTGTTGATTTTTATACTGATAAAATCAATAGAAGCGCAGTTAATTACAAATTTCCACGCATATTCCTTGTCGCCGGTAAACTCTTCGATCTGATTTGATGAGACGAAGCTTGCCAAAAATTGCTTTGCACCCGACTTTTGGGCCATGGCTTCCAAGAGAACTGGTTGATCAAATGTCTCTTCAGACCTGGTAGGAAAACATAATGCAGTAAAAAGATCGACTTGCAAATGATCGAATCTTGTTCTATACATATCTATCACAAACAAGGTTGGATCGGAAATCTCGCAGTCATTCTCAATAACCAAGTTGTGTAGTTCTGGCAAGGCATGCGAGCAAGCAGACAGTATTTCTGGCTTTAAGTCTGTGATATTCAAGTTCAGAGTAATCAACGAAGGAGTCCAGGACCTGCCCTGCGTCCGGAAACTCGGTTTGTGAAAATCGCATAACGTCTTTCTTGTAAGTGAGTTTTTCTGATCCAGTGCATCCCGAAAGAAGGATATGCACTAGAGGACTATCTTCAGAATTGTTATACATATTCAAAAGAGCCTCTTTAATGACATTTTGGCGCCTAAATAGTTCTTTTAATTTATCGAGGCGCTCTGTTGTATTACGAATGACCCAAGTGGTATTGTCGTGTTGTATATGGAGCAATGAGGAATCGATTTCCGGAAAAGAAATTCGTATAACATGATTTGTAGTACTGTGTAGACACCCTTCAATGAGAGGAATTGTCCCATAAATGTAGAGTAAATCGCATCTTCTGCTTCTTCTGTATTTCTGAAACTCTCGCAGCTTTTCGGCGTAAACTCTTGTTAGCCAGGGCCCCAAACTGTGAATATGCTCTTCATCAAGGGATAGCTTCACGTTGCAGCATTCTAGATTGGGAAACTTGTGCATGATGTAGTCAGATGTATCTTGATAAAGTTCCGTTGCTGCGACAAGTTTTTTGAGCTTGAGGTGAGGCTGCATAGAAAGTACATCATAGCGTTTGTAGTAGCCAGGATTCCATACGTCTCGAACATTTCTACAAATATCTATTTCAAAACTCATTAAACTGGAGCATTGCTGAATAGCTTCATCATATTCCATAAGGGTAGGATCATGATAATTGGAAGTAACTGATATGTGTCAAATTTATGAATAATGGTAAAAGAGAAAGGACTCTTGTAAATCCTAGGCTAGACGGAGATGTTGATGGCAGAACGATACGAGTGAGAGTACGGTGATAGAGGGACGCGAGCATGTAATAACTCGCAAAAATATCTCCATCAATAGAATAAACCCATGGGGGGTCAGGGAGTTGTTTCAACTGTTTCCAATAACTTCCTACAGCTACTCCAAGAGCATTCTAATGGCTGGGAAAAAGAAAACCTTCAAAAATTTCTACGTTTGGACGCACTTTGGCAAGTCTAGAGATTAGTGAAATTATCCTTTCATAAAAGGAAGCTTTCATTTACTCTAAGAATAGTGTCCAAAAGCAAGAAAGAAATGTATGATAGATATCAAAGGTTTCAGGAAAAGGCTTGCAGTATATTTTCAAGGCTACACTAATGATTGCTATCCTTCAGGGCTAACAAAAGTTAGCACCTAATTGACGCTTATCCTTTGAACTTGAATTTACCCAACTCTCTTTCTAAAACGCAATGAATACTTTTTTTAATAAAGGTGAGTTTGAAAGCCTTTACAATGACCGAGGCGAGAAAGTTTACGATCTCATAGAAGCGCTTTAACATGAGCCGTAAGTGTCCTGAAAAAAAAAACTGTTGAAGAGAGCCTAGTTAAAAAGCAACCCAAGTCAGTCAACTCGTATAACGATTACAATGACCTTACTAGAGATATAGTATACATCAGCTTATGAACCGATAATAGACAGTCACAGAGCTTAGTTTTATTTTCTGATTGGTGAAGAGTTGGTTAGAAGGAGAAACTGCAAAAAAAAAAAAAGTATGTGCTGACGTTTTAGGAAAAAGCTCTTTTTTTTTTCTCTTAAAATAAATCATGGCTTCACTTTCAAGGTAAATTTGTTTATAGAAACTATTGATTTTTATTAATAATAATAATAATAATAGTCTTTTACCAAAACCCCGTCAGAACTTATCATCAACTTCTTCAGCACCACAGCTTGAAAAGCAAATCAATCAAATAATCACCAAAGCAACCGCACATCGCATTCCTCCTTATGGACAGCGACAAAACTTCAGACCTCGACTTCCTGAAGATTTCGGCAATGGTGGTGCCTTTCCTGAAATCAATATACCTCAATATCCACTCGACATGGGACGTAAAGACAAAGCCAGCACAGAACGGAAGGGAGGTGCACTCACCCTTCAAGTGGATTCTGACGGCAATGTGAAATATGATGCTATTGCCAGACAAGGACACAATGACGATCGTATTATTCACACCTCCCTAAAGGATATGGTGCCACTCAAAGAACGCAAAGATGTCGATGTCGATAAGCTTGTCATGGACAGACCAAGCGAGGAAGAAGTGATGAGCGTAGCCGAAAAGACCCGTCAAGCTCTTGAACGTATTGTCAACTCTAAAGTACAAGCATTGAAGCCAAAGAACGTGGTATCTACTTCAGGAGGCAACAATAAGGAGCCCACGTATATTCGCTACACGCCAGCAAACACTGGAGAGGGATTCAATTCGGGCGCAAAGCAACGTATTATTCGTATGGTCGATGCTCCAGTAGATCCACTAGAGCCCCCAAGCCACTTGCATAAAAAAGTGCCTCGTGGACCTCCCTCCCCACCAGCACCTGTCATGCACTCACCTCCTCGTAAATTGACAGCTAAAGAACAAGCAGAATGGGTCATCCCGCCATGTATTTCAAACTGGAAGAACACAAAGGGTTATACTATTCCTTTAGATAAACGTTTGGCTGCAGATGGCCGTGGTCTTCAAGAACTGACAATCAATGACAACTTTGCAAAATTCTCTGAAGCTCTATATGCTGCTGACCGTCATGCTCGTGAAGAGGTTCGACAACGTAACTTGATGCAACAAAAATTGGCACAGAAACAAAAGGAAGCCGAAGAAGAGAAGCTTCGTCAACTTGCTCAAAAGGCTCGTGAAGAAAGGTAAATGAAACAAGTATAAAAATGAATTGTTTGTTTATGCCTTTTTTAATAGATCCGGTATCAAGTCTTCAAACACCTCTACTGCCGCTGGCAATAAGGGAGAGCCACCTTCTAATGCCAATAGACCTACGGCAGCTTCACTTATTGCCAATTACGATTCTTCAGACGAATCTGAAAGATCAGAAAGTGAAGATGAATCACCAGTCAGAAGACGTACATCAGATGAAAGTGACGAAGAAGAGGCAGCCCGAGAAAGAGATAGGCTTAGAAGAGAACGTCATAGACAGTTACAGAGAGAGTTACGTATGAGCAACATGGGCGCCGAAGCCCGTGCTAAACACCTTGCTCGTGAACAAGGACGTGATATTTCTGAAAAGATTGCTCTTGGTTTAGCCAAGCCAACACTAAGTAAAGAAAGCATGTTTGATGCAAGATTGTTCAATCAGTCAGAAGGCATCGGCTCTGGATTCAAGGATGACGATGCTTATCAAGCCTACGATAAGCCTCTCTACAATCAATCATCTACCTCCATTTACAGATACAGAGGTGAAAATCACGAATCTGAAGTATTAGGAAGTACAAATGCAGAAGATCTCGAAAGAGCGATAAAACAAGACAAGTTTGGCATGAACCGTAAAGGATTCCAAGGTGCTGAAGGAAATGCTGACGCCAGTGGACCTGTCGAATTCGAAAAAGAAACATTAGGAAAGCCAAAGACAGAACAAGATGTGTTTGGCTTGGATACATTTTTGAATAAGGCAAAGAAAGGCAAAGGAAAAAGAGCAAGAGAAGACGAGGATGATTTTGATAGTGATGAGGAAAGACGTAGGAGAAGATAAATTTTATTGTTTTTTACCAAATAAATCTTTGAAGCTCATTGGGCTCGTTTTGCCATACAAAGGGTTTATAGATGAATAGATACATTGTGCTTGCTTGTATACAGATGTACAACAAGAGAGCCAACACTGTAGAGCGAGTAGATGGAGGCGGTGTATGGATCATGTAAAATAAAGCAGGAATAATAAAGTATCTAAACTCTAATAGAGGTGAAGGAACAAGCGTTAAGATGAGTGTGATAAGATAGCCAAGTATAAACAAGAAGGTGGTCTCTTTGCCTGTGAATTCAAGTTAGTCTTTGGCATCATCCACAAATTCACGCTGCTTACCAAGCTTGTGAAGGTTGAGTTGACCACTGATGATGTAAAGAGGTGTCAACAAATACTTGATAGACCAATGTCTTTTATAAATTTTTCTCCAAACATAAAAGCTATAATGTCTATTATCGCTCAAGATAAAAGGATGTTCATATCTATGAGAAAGGGTTAATCTAATTTCTTTCAAATGCCTTTGTGGAGTCTTACGTGTATTTATGTACAAGATATAGTGCAATCATTGTAGAAATCAAGCTATATACAACCCTCTTTATAGTCAATTGATAGACGAACTGAGTGATCTGTTGAGTATTCCAGAAGGGAAGTGTGAAAAATGATAAAAAGCTAGTAAAATAAAATAGCTGAGGGAAATGGAGACCTGCCATATGATTTGATTTATCTCCCAAGACAATGCCACCATTCCAGACCAAGAATACAGCAAATGAAATGATAGTGACTACATACATTATCACATTGGGTAAAACTATAAATATATGTGTCCATGTTTTCTGCAAGAGGCTTGTTAGAGACTTTATCATTGTTCCTGGTTGACATATTAGATCAATGTATATAACTTTCATTAACCCTCTCCCCCCTTACCCCATCCGTCTATTGATTCAAAAGAAGGATTCGATAAGCCTTTAGAAGAAAGTGTTTCGATAATAGTGAGCATCATGAATAGACAGACCCAAATAACATTTGTTTGACGAAATGTCAAGGATATCATGCCTGCCTGTTTATCTCTATTAGCTTTCTATATTGACTAAAAGAATGTACTTACAATGCCTGATAGATGATACTTTTTCTTCTTCAACAGCAAATAAGACAGTAATACAAAGAAAGTGGACCCTGAATCTGTATAGTAAACGAAGCTATAAAAGTGGCTTACAGGTAACCAAGCAAGTGTCAATGCATAAAGTCTATTTCTTTTGAAGAATGCAGCAAGGACAAGATATAATCCAATGGAGAATAAAATATTTGTGGCGCGTAAAGCATGAACAGTACAGAGATTATTCAACTGAAATAGGCTTTTACTCAAATAGATCAATGCATTACTTGTGATATATCTATATATAATCTCATTACACGTCTTATCAACTGAATTATTCTCTCTCTTTTTGTTCTCTTACAATCCAGGTGGGGTTGTTATCTTTGGATCCCATGTCAAGTAGTTACCTTGACAGTATTGTTGTGCTTGAGGTATATGAAATATTTCATCCTATATATGTATACACAAAAATAAGCCTATGAGAAACTATAGTATGTATATATATACCATATAAGGGTCAGGAACATGACGATAAACCAAGTTGGAAGTGAAGAGTAGATTAGCTATATGTGCTATGAAATATATCATTTAAATAAAAAAAAGTTCAAATTGAAGTGTCGCTCATCCAAAAGGAGTAACACACTGACGGACTGATTCTAAAGATTTAATTTCACCTGGCCTCAACAAAGGACACGTCCACAAATTGTAGCAGCATCTGATTGGCTGGTTTAATGGCAGACATTGCACACAAAGACAGATGAAAAAAATGTTTGACACATATACACACAAACACACAATAGAACTTTCTTTTTCTCTCTTTTTTTTTTTAACAACCACCAAAATATATAATAATAGCTTATTTCTTCAAGAAATAAATTCTCGCTTGGTCTTCTCTCTTAGTTTTCTTTAACATCTAAACAACTGGTACATCACTTATGGCTTCAAACGAATCTTCTTTGGACTCTTTGCCTCCTTCTGCTCAGTTAGCTCTTCTTCATGCTCAAGCTGCTGCTGCTGCTGCTGCTGCTAATGTCACTAACACGGAATTGAATACTACTACTACTACTACTACTACTACCACGACTACCATGACCGAAACTGTAGCTACTATTGCCGAAGAAGACAAATTCGTTCCTTCTCCTGATGACCCTGTTGTTATGGACAATTCTCACTTTGAACCTCTCATCTCTGGCGACTTCCCTACTCCCATCGGTAAAAAGCCCGTGACACCCGTGAAGAAGGAAACACCTTCGACCAAAAAGAATCTCGACTTGAGTTCTGAAGCTGCCTTTCCTTCTCTTTCCGCTTCTGCCTCACCTCGTGCTCCTGTTGTAAGCGGTTGGTCTGCTAATGCTGCCTCTCGTCTCAAGTCTTCTCCTCAGACGCCTGTTCGTACTCGTCCTATGGCTCCTTCTGCTACCGGAAAGAAGAATACATCTACACCCATCACGGATGTCTTGGAATTGCCAGCTAATCAACAAATTGCCAATGCCCAAAATAAGCCTTTAGGCTTCAAGGGCAACGCTGATGTCATTCAAAAGGTTATGAACAGAACTGGCACCAACATCATTGCTTCCACTAATCGCTCAGGAACTACCACCTGCCTTATTCAAGGTCAACCTGCTGATGTCGCTAGAGCAAAGAAGGAATTGATCAATGGCCTTCTCATCAAGGTAAGTCAGCAATGAAAAGAAAGAGATAAACGGGGGAATTAACTTTATTGTAGCGTGTGTATAGTGTTGATATACCTGTTTCTGTACGTCGCTTCATCATTGGTCCCAAGGGTACTACTCTTAGACAAATTGAAGAAAAATCAAACACCCGTATCAACTTTGCTCGTAAAGAAGAGGAAGACTTTGATGAAAATGACCCTGATGACACGATTCCCCTTACAATTGTTGGTTATGTTACTGACATCATGATTGCCAAGGAAGAAATCGAAAAGATTGTTGCAGAAAAGGTAAAGAAGGGCAAAGAATAGATAAGAGTAAACCGATACTGATGATGGATACAATCTATAGAGAGCTAAGCAGACCATCAAGGTTGATCAATTTGATGCTAAATATTATCCTTTCATTGCTGGTCCTCATAACAGCAACATCAAAAAGTTGGAAGAGGAATTCGACGTCAAGATTCACGTCCCTTTCATTGCCATTGATGGTAACAACGTGAACAGTAGCCCCATCACCATCACTGGTGATAAGGAGAAGGCTCAGGCTGCTAAGCAAGCTTTGGAGAAGAACTATGCCACTATTGAAAGCACAGGCACGGTTGTTTCCATTAATGCTTCCAAGCGTCAGCAAAAGTACTTCCGCGGTAACTCTGAAATTTTTAAAGAGATCTTTAATGAAACAGGTTGTACTGTCGAATTGCCCTCCCAAGACGATGCTTCAGAAAGCATTGTTGTTCGTGGACCTGAAACTCAAGTGGTTCAAGCTTTATCACTTGTCATGGCCAAGGTGAAGGCTGTTCACATTAGCGTGCTTGATTTGGCTCAAATCTACAGCTCTTGCGGAAAGGACTCTTTGACTTATGCCCGCTATGCTTTGAAATATCTTTTGAATAAGAGAGCCTTGAAGGGTATTGAGAAAGAGCACAACGTTCAGACCAGTGTTCCTTCTGATGAAGAACTTGAAAAGTCCGTATATGTTGAATTCATTAGCAAAGAAGAAAAGGACGCTGCCATTGCTCAATTGGCTCTCACCAACGCCGTTCGTAAATTGACGCCCGATCGTTTTAGCACGATCAAGATTGATGCCTATCTTCATCAGCATATACTCAACACATACCGTGCTAGAATTCAGCGTATTAAAGAAGCTCAACAGGTTGATATCATTTTCCCTGGTGAAAAGGATCAAGACGTATTGATTGTATACGAAGGAGACGATAAGGCTGCAGTCAAGGACGCACTTGCTGCTGCCTCTGGTGCATTGAAAGAAATTGTCTCTGAATCTTCCGATTACGTATCCAAATCTCTCTCTATTCCTGCCAACTATCATGACCTCATTCGTGGTCCCAAGGGCACAACCTTGAATGCTGTCCTAGGTCTCAATTCTGGCGTGACCGTCCGTTTCGGTCCCAACGACACGGTTGAAGTCCGTGGCTTCAGCAAGCAAGTAGACCATGCTATCTCTGAAATCAACAAGACATACCAAGAGGCCCAAGATAAAAACTTTGCCAAGCCCTACTCTTCCGAATTCTCTATTCCTTCCAACTTCTCTGCTCACGTTATTGGCAAGTCTGGCGCCAACATCAACAAGCTCAAAGAAGATTTTGGTGTCAGAATTGATTTTGGAGATAGTGACAAGGCAGAGGAAAAGACGAACGGAAAGGACAGTAAAAAGAAGGCCGCTCCTCCTGTGAAGGTCACCATCCAGGGTATCAAGACAAATGTTGAAGCTGCCAAGGCACACATTAATGCTCAAGTAGCCATGTTGGCAGACCAAGTGACTCTTTCATTAAAGGTTCCCAAGGAGTTCCATCGTTACTTGATTGGTCCTAGTGGACGTTATGTCAAGAAGCTTGAAGATAAATATAACGTGTTTATCAAGTTCCCCAAATCAACACAAGGCGATGAAAGTCCTTCTACAGGTAACCCTGATGAAATTCTTGTACGTGGTGGCAAAAAGAGTGCAAACGCTGCCAAGGAAGAACTTCTTGAACTTTATGAATATGAAAAAGAGGAACAAGAAAAGAGAAAAGAAAGAGAACTTAAGCAGAAGCAATATGAAGAAAAGCGTAATGCAGAAGAAAAGAGAAAGGCCGAGGAAAAGGCATCCAAGAAATCTCAGTAAAATATTGAATCAATCATGTATCATATGTTGTGTCTATTACCCAAAAACATAGTTTTTTGTATTGTTTCCCCTTTCACACTTTATATAAAATAAAATAAAAAATTATATCATCAAAATGAACTCTTTTATACATTTCATGATTTATTTTAAACACTGTCTAATTTACAAACTTTTTTGCTTCTTTCCAGGTGAGCTTGGCTCACTTTGCTCTTCTTCTCTTTCACGCTTGGTAGCTACTTGTTCTTCCTGGGTATCTTCAACTTTAGGGGCTTCTTTACTTGTCTCAGGCACTTCTGTTGGAACCATGGTTTCTTCAGCCATCTTTTCCTGATTTTCAGATGATTCTGTCGTGGGGTTTTCAATTAATTGATCGTCAGTTTGCTCTGGTGCTTGCTCAGATATTGGCTCCTCAGATTGTTCCATGGGTTGATCTACAAGCTGTTCGCTGGAGCTTTCAGCAGGTTTCTCCTCAGACTTTTCCTCAGATTTTTCCTCCGGTTTCTCCTCAAGCTTCTCCACGGACTTTTCTTCAGGTTTCTTTTCCTCATCCTTCTCGGATTTCTCTTCAGGCTTCTCTACAAGCATTTCATCCGTTGTTTTTGACTGTTGTACATCTTTGTCTTTTTTATCACCATTAATCACGGTTTCTGTTGTACTTTCGGCAATATTCTCTGTGGCTGTCTCAGCAACTGCTGCTGTAACTTGAGGTGTACCGACACTCGGTGCACTAGGGGCCGCGGTCGTTGATGCCGATGCAGCTTCCTTTAGAGCATTAAGCTCGTTTTGGAGTTTCTTGTTTTTGTTTTGTGTCATCGAATTCATCACCTTCAATCTTCCCATTTCGATGCCTGCTTCAGCCAACTCCTTCTTTACCTTCTCATTCTCTTCTTCTAAAGCAGTAATCTTCTCTTTGAGTGCAGTGATCTCTGCAGCGTTGGCTCCCTCATTTTCCTTAGTGGCAGGGGCCTTTGCATTATTTTCTTGTTCAGCTTTCAAAGCCCTCAACTCGTCTGCATACTTGTTCTTTTCTTGCTGGATGGATTTAGCCTTGCTCAGCAAACCATGGAATTTTGCTTCTAATGTTTGGTGTTCATCTGTCTTCTTCTTCAATGATGCCTCTGTATTTTTTACTTCTTGCTCTGCTGCTTGCCTGGCCTCTTGCTCTTTCTTTAGAGCTTCTTCTAATGATTTTATCTTTTGTGTGTCTGCTTCAACATTATTCTAAGTTATGAAGTTAGCATTTTGTAATGGTACTTGAATGTATATACACTTACTGTAGCAGTTGAAGCTTCTTTCAGTTGTGTTTGCAACTCTGCAACCTTTGCTTCAAGTTCAGAAACCTTCTTGTTGGCCTCTGTTAAACGATTCTTGAGCTCCAACGCGAAACGTTGTCTCTGGTTTGCATTTGCCACAAGACTGGCTTGGTTGGACCTAGTTGACTCTAATTCAGATTCTAAGGACTTGATCTTGTCGTTCAGAGGAGCTACTGAATTCTTCATTGCTTGTAATTCATTATTGGCTTTTTCAAATTCGGCCTTTGCTGTCTCGCACTCTGATTTAATACGTTCATTCTCTGCTTTAAGACCTTCAACTTCTTTAGGATCAATCTGGTTGTATTTAGCCAAGATTTCAGCAGAGCGTGCAGACCATTCCTTTTCTTTGGCAGTCAACATAGAAATATGTTCCTGTGCGCTTTGCAGTTGAGCTTCTAAAGCTGAAATTTTTACACTCAAAGGCTCCATTTCTTTAACCTTTGTAGATAGCTCATTTTCAACACGTTCAATCTTTGCCTTCAATTGATTATTGGCTTCGACCAAAGAAACGTTTTGAGCTCTAAAGGCATCAGCTTCAACCTTATATCGTGAAAGCTCGGCTGCCTTTTGCTCTACTAAACCTTCACCACTCTTCTCTAACTCTGTAATTGTGTTGCGCGCAATATCGAGTCGTTGTCTGACGTTATTGAGCTCTTCTTCAAGTAATCTATACTTTTGCACTTCTTCTAGACGTTGTGCATCGCTTCTTTCCTTTTCACGAAGAAGTGAAGCGTTGGTTGTACGGAGCTGTTCATAGATATCGCGAGTAACTTCTGATAGTTCAGGGCCTGCTGTGCCTTCATTGGTTTCACTCCATTTACTGATCTTTTCAAACAATTCTTCCAAGCGAGTATATGTCTCGCTTCGCATACTTTCAGCCTCTTCACGGCCCTTTTTGATACTCTCCTGGAACTGTGTCCATTCAGCACTTTCACGCTTATGTACTTCATTGGCTGTTTCAAGTTGAGCCTTGACTTCTTCCAATTTATGCTTGCTGTCGTTAAGCTCGCTTTCGAGCTTGGCAACATCTTCACGGAGCTTTGTGGCAGCTTCCTCAGCTTGTTGGCGACTGTTTTCTTCGTCATGCAGCTTCTCTTGAACACTGTCTAATGCTCGTTTTTGCTCTTCTAATGATGCAGTAAGCGTTTCAACTTGCTTTCGTTTTTCTTCAACTTCGAGCTCTAATTGAGATTTGCTGGACTTTAGCTCTTTATTTTCGGTAGCAAGTTCATTTTGTGCATTCTGAAGCTTCTCGCGTAATGCATCATATTCTTCTTTTGCCTTTTGAGCAATTTCTTGAGCCTTTGAGACCATTTCATTACGAGCGCTGAGGTCAGCATTTAATTTCTCCATACGGTTGCCAACTTCATCGACGTATTTCTTATGTTCATCGGAAATTTCAGCTGTCTTTTTCTTCATATCTTCTACAATGGATACATACTCATCCTTTTCATCTTCTAAAACACGCACACGGTCTTTCAATTCGGCTATTGATCTGATATGCTCTTCACATGAAGTATTGATTGAGGCAGTGTCAGCACTTGTACCATCAGCGTTAGTGACCTTCTTAAGATTGGCTTCAGCTTCTGATAATTTTGTTTCAGCGGCAATCTTTTCTTGATTCGTCACAGAGAGCTTATGCTCAGTTTCGGCAAGTTTCTCTTTGAGTGCTTGAGTTTGACCCAGTGCTTCTTTATACTTATCTTGGATGTCTTGATGATTAACAGATTTAAACGTTTCAAGCTCCTTTTCCAATGCTGCAATAACATCACGGCATGATTGCAATTCGTTTGTCAGTTTGGAGATTCGTTCTTTAGATACTTCAGCTTGCTCTGTAGATGTGGAATAAAGGCTTTCAATTCGAGAGTTTATGCCTTCAAAGAGTGTACTCAATCGCAACTTTTCGGCATTAGATTCATTCATCTTTCGTTCAAGCATCTCAAAGGATTCATTCTTTGTTTTAAGCTGTGATGTAAGGCTTGTATTTTCATTCTGAAGCTGTTTGATCTTTGTCGCACATTCATCTAGTGTTTCCTTAATCTCCTTAATTTCTTTCTCCTTTGCAATAAGTTGACTATTGATTGCAGCATTTTCGTGTCGAGATTGATTTAGTTCTTCTTCACGTCGATGAACAGTATCAGCCAAGTCGGTGCTCTTTTGTCGAAGATAAACAATTTCAGCTTGAATTGAAACAAGGCTGTCTTTTGCTTCTCGTTCAGATGCACGCGATGATTGAAGTTCGTCCTTGAGCTTGCTAATCTCTACTGATGTTTCCGTACGGTAAATAGCAAATGCATCAGTCGTTTCCTTTAATTGATTAAAGCATGCTTCAAGTGCACTGTTGGAGCTACTTGTTTCGTTTTGTTGATCTAAGCGCATCTTATAGTTCTGAATTTCTCCCTGAAGCGAATCAACTTCAGCTTCTTTTTCTGTAAGCTGCTGATCCAAGCGCGAAATGACTACTTGAGCTTCGTTTAATGCTGCAGCTTGCTCTTCATTTGTAATACTACTTGCAGCATTCTTTACCGAAGCCAATTCTTCCTGTAAGATATATATTTGCTCTCTCAATGTTTTATTGAGATCCACCAGCTCGTGTACATTTTTAAATGCAAGTTGGTCATGCCCCAAGGTCGGTGTAAGTGTAATGTCTGACACGAGACCAGCAGATGATTGAACTTGAGTTGGTATAGGATCATGTCGCTTTTGAACATCTACAAGAATAAATTGAAGCTGATACGTTGTATCATTCAGTGTAGCTTCAATCCTCTTTTTCTCATAATTGAGGTTGCGAATCTCGTCCTTCATCTTTTCAAGTTTTTGTTCTAAATCACGACAGTATGATTCACGTTCCCTTATAGATTGTTGTGATGTATTTAGTTGTTCTTTGTAATTATCGAGTTCTTGATGGAGTCTATTGAACAATGCCTCTTTGTCATTCAATTCACGAGTCAATCTTTCAGTAACTGTGGTTGAATGGTCAACTTTAGACAATAATACAAAGTATTTTTCTCTGATCTCGAAATAGTCTGTGTATATTTCTTCAGGATGTTTGCCCAGTTTTTGATATTCGTTGATTAGAGCGAGTAGATGACTTCCAGATTTGTTGTATGGACTAGCAGGTATACTTTCTATGCCTGTAATATGTTTGAATTGAGCACTTCGAAGATCTTTCTCCTCTTGAAGCCTTGTATTTAATTGTTCAATTTGGGATTCAAGCTGCGTATTCTTGTTTATAAGTTCTTGCAATCTTTCTCTATTCTCTGTTACTACTTTGTCACAGTGTTCAGTATATTCTTTATGCGTCGAATCTAGTGTGCGATATGCAGATTCTAGCCTGTCAGCTCGAAGCCTTAGTTCATTGTTCTCGTTTTTAATTGTTGCTAACTCTTCCTTTTTGCGTTCAACAAGTTCGTTGGCAGCATTTAGTCGTGCATGAAGATCGTCTACTTTTGTTGAAATAGAGTGGTTTTCCTTCTTTAGAGTAGATATCACGCTTTCTAAAGACCGAATTTTACTATTCTAGTTGGTTGTTAGCCTAGAAAATCAATATAATACAGTTGATAGCTTACGGATTCATGCACACGCTTTTCATAATCAATTTCTAAGGCACTATATTTGCTGCGTAGTGTATCTTCAGCTAATTTCTGGTTTTTTAATTTCTCTTTAAGGTCATCATTGGTTAACTATAGACGTGTTACTTTATGCTTTGCTAAGAGCACACAAATGTTACCTGAAGATTATATTTCTCTGCTTTAGCATTTGCCTCAAATAAAAGATAATTAATCTCCTTTTGCTGAAGTTCGTCCTTTTCTTGCAACACTTTACACATTTTCTCTATAAAATAGAGCATTTAAATACGAGAAGATAGACATATATTTGATCTTACCTCGTTCTTGAGCAAGTCTCAAGTGTAACTCGCTATTCTCTGCAAATAACTTCTTTTCTGCACTCTCTGCTTGACTCAGTCGTTCTTGGATCTGTTTGTTCACGTCCTCGACTTTACGTTTTTGTGATTCAGCTTCTTCTTTTTCAGATTTTGCAGTTTCAGCATCACGTTCTACAATAATAAAATGATGAATACAACAAAAAATAGGCGCGGTTATTTATTGTCAATTGTTTTTTTTTGTTTTTTTTTTTACTTAGAGAATTGATTTCTTCCTTCAACTGCTTCACTGAATCTTCCAACTGGCAATATTTCTTTTGCAAGTCCTCATGCTCAAGAGCTAATTTAAAGAAGAAATAAATGAGCCCTATTTTTATGACTTTTGACTAGAATAATTACTCACATTGCTTCAATGTCTCTGCTTCAGCAATATCAGACATTGTGTTTCTTGAAAAATATTGTCAACAGCAAAAAACAATGCGGGCCACTCGCGCACCAGTAGAACGTTATTAATTTGCAAAATGATATCTCCGCTGAATGCTACGTCACACGTTTAGTGCGTCAACGTATAATCCTAGACAAACGCGTAGACCTCTTTTATCTTTTTGTTTTTGCATAAACTGCTACTGAAATGCATCAACAAAAAAGAAAGATTCATTCAAAGCATTCAAAAAAGTCGCTTTTTTGAAAAAAAAAAAAGACAATAGTTTGCCAGAACAAAAAGTAAACCAGTCTGTCGAGCTTTGGGGGTAGTTTTCAGAGACAAGTCTTGATTTGAAGTTGACAAAACGATGACAAATATATAGACGAGAGAGTGTTTAGCTGCAACATTTAAGAGCAGAAATTTTTCTGTCATGATACAAAGATGTGATGACTCTTTACAAAAATCCTACTTGAAATAAGCGTGATTCTGTAAAATAAGGTTATCAATAGTTTATGCCAATGCTGTTTCTTCTGTCATGCATTTAACTTTATTTTATACAGAAAACATTAAATAATTATGTATCATACATTATAAAAAAGGGGGGGAGGAAACTATATACAAACATTAAACTGAACTCATCTCTGGTTGGTTGTTTGTTGTTTGTGCTGTATCTCTCCTTCTAGTTCTATTTATACAGCACATACTGATGCATAATAATACAAACACAAGAAACAGAAGAATAAGTGAAACGAGCGAAAACCACACAGATGCTCCTGTCTTGATAACCAACTGCACAAATTCACTGAAAAGACTACCCAAAAAGGAGGCCTGTATATCACTTAGAGAGCTCTTGATAAGGCTGTTAATATACATTTGAATACCAAATGTAGCTGCAGCGAATAAAAGAGTGAGAGCTGTCAAAATGAGGCAAAGAAATATCCAACACCAACCAAGCAGACGACGTCGTTCAGCAAATATATGGAACACGTAGTAGCAGAGCAATAGAAAGCAAAGAATGACAGAGACGATGAAAACACCCCCTTGAATGCCTGCAAGTCTAGAATGTAATGAGGGTGGAATTTGGCTCTCAATAGTGCCCAACAGCTCCTCTGTCGAACCTATATGTGCTTTTTAGTTTATCATTCAATTAGAAATTAACGCGAATTTTACTGTATTGGAAACCCAAGCTTGGTGGTGAGCACATGTTTTTTGATGGATCTTTATTGTAACCTTCACAGATTCGTAGGATGCTGAGAGTAAGATAATCTGGGATCGAAGTGAATAAGAGCTCCTTTATGCTTTCTACAAACACATTTGTTGACCCTTCAACTGGGACCAAATCAACTCTTGAAATATAGACTGATCGAAGCCCAGGGAAATTTCCCAGTAAGACTAGCATTTGCAAGATAAAGCTTGCAATGATGAATACAAGAGTTATAAATTGTATAATCCCCAACAGCATAAAGAAAGAAATGAGAGAAATGAGAAAAAAAGAAAAAGCAAAAGAAATAGATGATTACCGAATTCCGTCCTTTTAAAGACCATCAACTCATATTTAGATTACAAAAGGGTAGAATATGCAGACATTACTCATGTACCACGTAATCTGGATTATTTCTTTACCGACACTGACGCGTATGATGATACATGATAATGAATGAAAGGTACAATGCCATAGCAAGACCACAAATGGTAATGTTACACTCATACATCATAACTGTGTCATCCGACTTTAGCTTCGGTAGGCTTACATTGTAGCAATAAGAGACACATCATACACTCCAAATGTGAGCCTACAGTCTGATAAAACTGTGTACGCACTTCAATGACTCAATGAACGTTCTATCATTTAACTGGAGGGGAAATAGCATATAATAATCAAAATTGGGGCAAAGAGATGTACCTGTATCAATCAAAAATAAATAAGCAAATATAGTCTTTTTATTGCATGGGCATCTGAAAACAAAAAAAAAAAGGAGGATATATATAAAGGTGTACTTTCGCATGACTATGATTCTTCTTCTTTTTTTTTACCATGTAAATTAAGGAACCCTTTCTTCTGATGACACCCCATTTAGTCCCTACGTGAAATAATTGGTCATCATTAATAAGAGAAGCAAACACTGACTTACCTCCCCACAAGATATGGTTGTCTTTTGTCCATGAAATACAACCGTGGCTATTGGATAACTGAATAATTTGACTGTTGGTATCATATCAAAGGATAACTCCAAGTCTTTTTGTGGGTACTCATCTGAGTATTCTGAAATACTGCTGCATGCCACAGCTAAAGCATGAGGTACGGTTCTATTGGAAGAGTTCTTGCTAATTTCTTTTATTCTGTGAGTCATCATGTTCATAGAGACGGAAATGTTCATAGCTGATTGTGCACGTAGATTTAAATGAGGTAGTTCGCCAACACCGATTGTATTTAAAGCATCCGAATAGTACGCCTAAACTATGTTAGTGTATGTAAAGCACCAATTACTAGCTCTTACTGTAATTCTTATATTCTGTAAATCAAAGCCCAAAAAATTATCGTTTTGTATATAATATCTAAAGTTGTATGTTCCATTCTGTTGCTGTATATCTTGCAAGTCTCCTAAGAGTTTCATCTGAGGCGCCTTAAAGGCCAGCATAAAAACCAACATGAACCCCACCAGCACACAGATACCCAAGAAAATAAAACAACAAAGCGTTCTTCCCCAGATGGGCAGGCATGGAAAACAGCAGCAGCAAAGTAGCCGTGTGCATAACTCTTCCTTGTCGCTTTCCTGACTCATCTTTTCTCTGAAGCGTGTAGATCTATAACTAGCCCTGTCGCTTTCATAGGGTTCAATGTCTGTATCTATTTGGTATTTAAAATAAGAAAAAGAAAGAGAGAGCCTTAATGAAATCATTTGAACCTTTTAAATGATTTTTATATCTATAATAACGAGAATAGCGATTGACAGGCGGTGACAAGGGTACATGCACAAAAGGGTTTTGTTTATCATGTTCATTGTATGTGTTCCATGCTGACATATATGAAGATGTAAAACGATTATCAGAAGCTGGTGCTACTTGCTTTGGTTTTTTAATTGCGTCTAACAAAGGCATAACAAATGGATTGAAAAAAAAAAAAAGAAAACAAAGATCAAGATTTGAAATGCTTAAAGTATGAAAAAAAAAAAGGGTAAGAATGCCTCATGCATTATGTTATTCCTGGATAATATTAAAAGACAAGGTAGAATGTTTAAATTACTATTCGATATAAAAATATATTAGTTATAAACAGTATATGCAGTAATCTATACTATAATGCAATTCCCTCTCTTTCTTTCTATCTTTTTAAGCGTCATTAGCTTTCTTTATAGCTTGATACATCAATTCACATTTTTCAACTAATCTCTCGGCTTGATCAGGATCGTAGTCATGAACAGGAATCCCGCGAACAAATGAATGTCCCCATCGATCAGTTAAAGAAGAATATCGCTTTAGATGATCCATCTTTGAAAGTGGCTCAGATGCTGCATATACATCCGCAATGGCACCATTGTACGCGGTAATATTTTGTGATTGAACCCCAATCCAACGCATCTACCAAGCTTAATCATAGTGTCCCCTTCTTTCTGCCTTTTTATACTTACGATATAGTGAAGAATGATACGAACCAGTGTGATCCATAAAGGCAAGTCACCAATTTGGCTGGCAACCACACCTGGTGAAGTAGTAAAAGAAGAAATCTTTCGATTTTCTACCTTGTATCGTTCATGTGTAGCAATTGCAACTAGATCACATGCCCACTTTGAAGACTCGTAAGGCATTAAGCTATTATAGAATGATTTATATACAAATCACTCTTTTCCCGTCTTCTTTTTGTTTACCTTTCCACTCCTTGATAATCTTTAATATCAAAGCAAGTACTATCAGCAGTAATCGAGCTTGTCCAAATGACTCTTCCATCGCCTGATTTTTCAAGTAAATCTTCTAATTCTCGCATCTATTGATAAATTCACTCTATTGTTTTAATAAGGCCCTTCTCTCTCTCTCTCTCTCTCTCTATAAGCTTTTTATCTTTACCATGATGTAGTGACCCATCACATTAGCAGCAAAGACATATCCAATACCTTCTTCAGTCACTTCCCCAACATTTTGAATAGTAGCATCCGATCGTTCAAGAAGCTCTACCGGTTGAGTGAACAACATGATCAAGGTCTTTTTCCAATTGATGCCGAGAGCACTTAATATGCCTGCATTACAAAACAGATAATTGACATAGTCATACCTAATAATTAGGTTGTCAACAGAATAATCATATATAAAAACGAACTCACTTTTCTTTTATCGATCTACAGAACGCAAACACGCTCGTCATCTTTGATACATCAACCAATTCAATTGAAATATGAGCAAAAGGGAACTGACTCAAGAGCTTTTCTTTTGCAACAGTTGCTCGTTTAAAGTTACGACATGCCATAATGAGAGTCAAGTTGTCGTCTTCAGTTTCTAGCAATCGTTGACAAATGCCAAAACCAACTCCAGAGTTTGCACCTGTTACAATGGCGACCTTGTACTTTTTTGCTCTTTCCTCCATCTTGTAAAAAAAAAAAAAAAAAGGAAAAAAGAAAAAAAAGCGTGCTCAAAAAAATATTTAAATGAATTCCCCTTTGAAAATTAGCCTGCCGACGTGTTTTGAAGGGTTTTGTGCTACGAAAAAGAAAACAGAAAGGCATTCATAGTCTTTTTTTTTATTATTATTTTCAATTGCTCTAAAAAGACATGAGTATGAGTTGTAGATTTGACAGTTAGATAAGTACCTGCTTTACTAACAAATCAGCAACACCTTTTTTCAGGAACTGATCTAGTGTTATGTTTGACGCATCAGGTGCAACCTTACTGACATATGAAAATAATACACCAAGTGGCTGATGATTGGTTTGAGTATTGGGTATATGGGTTGCTTCTGTAAAATGATTTGCGACATCCTGAAGTAACTTTAAGGATACTTCAGGAGAATAAATAGATAATAGCTGGCTAATAGCATCTTCTGCCACAACGGATATCTAACAATAGGAGTCATTATATAACCTTACTTTTATATAAAAAAAAAAACAAAACTTACATTGCTGTAGATATCTGTGGTTTCCTTCAATAGAGTTTTAAGGACATAATATATTTGATGTGCATGTCCCTTCGTTATCACCTTTGCAAATCGTAAAAATAACGCTCGCTGGCAAATAATCATCTTTTTGATAAGCTGCACAGCTTCTATTCTCAATATCGGATCTTGTGTCTCTTCATCAGCAAGGTACTTTGTCACTCCACTCAAAAGAGACCTAAATGGCTCAGCATAGTCATTCAACCAAAACTTGCAGCCATCTTCAATATTGTATATATCTTGAATAGGCGTGTCGTTGGATAAGCGTTGTAATCGAAGTAGCAGTGCTTCGTCCACCTGATTAGACCTTATTCTGGCAATTCCACTTTGAAGCATATCAAGCTTTATACTAGCATCTATGCTGAGCTTTTCTCTAGTTGGATTCTGATCAGCTTCTGCTGAGGTTGTTTCTGTACTTTGTTCATGGACATGCTTTTGCTTTTTAACATAGTGTCTATCATCAACCGACACACTTGGACTAGATGCTGGTCGGCTATTCTTTACTCTTGTCGTTCTTGTCTCAATCTTTTGAGGCATTATCTCTGGGCTGTCTACAGGTGTTTCAATCTTTTCTTGTTGTAATACCACAGAGGGCTTTGGTGAATCAGGTGGATGAACAATAGGCATCGCACTTGTAGAACTTTTCTTTTCGACTGCTTCTATGTCTTGTATTTGTAATGATGTGTTATTTTGATGACTTGTATTATTTATATAGTGTACTTGGGGATTGATCCTAATGTTTGACAATTCCTGAGTCATACCTGTGCTAGCATTGTACTCATCCAGCTCATTTAGTTTATCCATCACACTAAAATCCATATCCTGTATCATCATTTCATCAGGAAGATCTTCCAATGCTACAGAATCCGTGCTCTGTTCTTCCATGATGGATCGTAACACATTCTGTAACAAACTGTTTTCTGCAACCTTGGGGTCCTTGTTGGCAGATTGTACAACATCATCAAAAACTGTGGCATTGATCATTTTCAAGTGTTCTATAAGTTTTTGTAGAGCAGGCTGTAGCAATTCCTGATGCTTTGTAGAGTCTGCAGTGGTCATATGTACAACGTAATCAGTAAGCTGCTTCACGTTCTCATCTACATCAAACCACCGCTCAGCAGTCGTTGTCTGTAAGGATGCGTTCAACCAGCGTGAACCCTCCATTAGCGTTTCCATGTCTTCATCCTGAGCCAAGCCAAGGTAATCACATGCGAGCTGATCTATCCATTCCAATAGACCGACCTGTAGGTGTTCTTTATTGATAGGGAACAGTAGGATATCGCGTTTGACGCTTGAATCTAGCTGTTTGGACTTTTGTACGTTTTCTGTAGACTTTAGCAGGTTCAATAGCTTCATAACAAGCCCTGGGTCATTTCTCTTTAAAAACAGCTTCATACGTGCTAATCCTTTGCTGAAAACTGCTGTCATATCACTTCTCTTGCTTTGCGAGCTTTTGCATTGCTGGTCTGCTATGATCAGAGTAGGAGCATAGTAATTCAAAGACATGACATAAACAAATATGCCGGCCAGACTTTCCCAGCTCATGAGAGTTTGGTATACTTCCAACTCGAGATCCTTTCTTGAAATGTAGTCCATCAAGATGGGTAAAAGGTTAAGTTTAGAAGGAACATCAGGTGGAAGGCTGATGTTGCCAGATGGGTTGTAGACAGTGTTGTGAAGCTTTTCAGACAATTTGCGAATACCGTTGCATCTTTGGTTGGTGTCATTGCTTTTGAGCATATTGAGAATAGAAGCAGATTCAAGCGCGGATCGATGATGGAAATCAGATTTGGTCTGTCGCTGTGATCGAGCATGGGTAGTTGATAGCTGTCTATTTAACTTGTATGCAACAGGTGCAGTAGGTGCAGATACGTGGGATATATGTGATAACCTTGTTAGTTTTTGAATTGACAAGTTTTTCTTGACTTCAATTGAAACAGCGGGTATCGAGTGATGCTTTTTACCATCCACTTCCGAGTTGGAGGACGCTCTTTTTAATGTGGGAGGTTTGGACGATGATGAAGAAGTGGTTGATATAGAAGATGAGGAATTGGATCTGTTAAATAGCGGTATTGGAGATATTTTTTTGCCCTTGTTTGATTTTTCTAATTGGCGCAAGGCAACGGTATCTATGGTGATGCATAATCTAAAGTGAGGTTAGTAAAACGAAAGCTGTTAAAGTTTTAAGTTTACTTTTTAGCTTCATTTGGCCAATATTCGTGATATGTCCAATAAGCTTGTCTGCAAGCTTCTCGTACAGATGGTGACGCATCACTTAATCCCTTGTTTAAAGATTGATGGATAAGTGCAGTACTTTCTGCTTTTCCAATAGCAAGCTTTGTCTGTTCTTTTTGGCCATGTGTTTGAAGTACTGTCTTTAAGAATAGGGCTGATGATTGTCGTACTTGGGTATTTTTGTCGCTTATATTTTTACAAAGAATAGATACTACTTTAAAGTGATAGTTTGTTCTTGATAGAAACTGGCTTGTTACTTCATTGGATTTTGATACAATGATCTTCTTTGTTGTGCTGCAGCATTTTAACAAGTTGGTTAAAATGGTCTCAATTGTATACAAATCTAAGCACTCTCCAATGAGTAAACTAATATCTGATATTAAAGCCAACCCTTCCAATGCTACTGAACTTCGTAGACTATGTATCTTTAAAAAAGAGAGGTAAATTTTGTATATTTTTGTGTATGTGTGTATTTGTTTATTTACCGTCTTGATTACGTCGCTAGCTACGTCGTGAATACCACGTACAAAGGTACTTTTCCATTCTTCAAAGTGAGTCGAATGAAGTGTTTCACGTAACTGTCTGATAGCAGCATCTCTTTTCTCCCAATTATGTTCTGTCTCTTTTCCAACGAATAATTTAGAAATGGCTATAAATTCTTTTTCAAGATCTTTTTGGGTAAGAATCTATTATAGAACACAATAAGACAACAATACAACTCATAAAGTGAAAGATGATCTACCTTTGCAGAGTGCACTTTCATATCTGCCCAAGACTAGATTCAGAAGCGAAAGAGAAAAAAAAAAAGACAAAAATTAAACTTTTTTTTTACTATCACGCGTAACTGAATTTCTTAGTCACGTACTTTTTTCCCTTTTTTAATAAAACAAAAAGAAATGGATATTAAGAATAGACACAGTGTATCTCTTTCACTCTCTATCTTTTTTTTTTTCTCTCAATATAAGTATATTTAGTTGCTAATGGATTGTTGTCAATCTCTGTTTGTGTTTAAATATACCTTTTGCGCGCGATTGTGCAGTTTAGTAAACATGGTCACAGGAGTTAAAAAGAGTCATTCATTGGCAGTCATCTAGAAAGCATTTGCATGACATTGACCTTAAACTAAGGAATGTATATATATGTATATATATATGTGTGTAAGAGATTAATGCTTAATAAGGTGCATATAGTATGTTTGATATCAGTATCCTTTTGTGTGATCCAATGACCCAATAAGAATCACACTTGAAATAAGCAAGTGAAACTTGACAACCATTGTAACTCCCATCCTGTGTATTATCATAATATGTACCTTCTTTATATAAACTATCTAGTCTAAACATAAGATTATTATTCAAACTTTTTTTGGCTGACATGTCTTTGCTAAAAAGTTAGTTCAGTGCGGAAAGTAAATCCTCAGCCTCTTCCACCCCCTGGGCTCTCTCTCTCTTTTTTTTTTTTTCTTTTAGAGAGGAAATAGTTATAGCTAGAAATAAAAAGTAAAGAAATGAAGCATGAGTTATGAGTTGACATTGAACAATCATTAGATGATCTCCCTTCTCCGCTTCACAACTCGTACTGCGTCCAACCATTCCAACACACGTTTTTATTCAACTGATGCAACCGGCAGTGCTCCTAAGGTTGGTGCCTTCCGTGGAGGGTAAGAGATAAAAGGAAATGAATGAATGATGCGCATTGACTTGGTGTTTAGTATCATTGGATTCCTTTTAGGAGTAACAGCTGCAGGCTCTGCTGGCTATTATTATTTACTAGATGAATACAATAGTGCGTCTGCCTCTCTTTTAATGTCAGTTAATGAACTTCAAGCATCTACGGATAAGGTAATAGAGAGAGATTCATTTGTTCAGTGAATTTAACAAATCCATGTTTGTAGGTTAAAGACTACGCACGTCGAATTGAGACAGTTGATAGAGATGTTGCAAAATTAAAGGCAATGGCAGCTACTAAACAAGAATTAGCTGATATGAAAGCAGATTTACGTAAATTATATGTATGAAATCAACACTCTTATCTCTTCCATGTCTTCTTATTTTCATTCTCTAGGATACTCTCAATATGGAGCATCTTGAATTGAAAACTCATGTTTGGGGATTAGGTAAAATATCCATACAAACAACATCCTTTATCACTAATCGATTTCAACAGAAAAAGACTTGAGCACCACATTAAACGGACAACAGCAATCAAAGCATGAATCATAACTCTTTTGTTTCGTGCGACAGACCTTTTCATTTTTGGAACTTATTAACCAATAAAATATTGTTTGCATGAATCGAATCAGCTTGTCTCTATTCATCCTATATGCAGCAATTCATTTGATACAATCTATACATATCTGATTACCATCAAATCAGAATCAAGCTAGTATCAAACCAATATGATTGTTCATTAACAATGGCACAAGTTGGAAAAATAGATAATAAAATGGGTGTTGATATGACTATTTATAAACAATAACCAAAGTGCCCTTCAGAGTCCTTTCTTTGCTTCACCATGAATAAACTTTCTTTTAGAAAGAGACATATATCTACAATTTGGTATTACTGGAAAAGTTCCTAAATCATGACAGATCTACTTTTTGAAAAATAAAATTGGTACTTGATTAATCCCCTTGCTGCGAAAAAAAAACAAAGATTTCCAAATGCGACAAGCAAACTTCAACCATCATTTGTTATCGCCGAGTTCAAAGTCCGTTGTGAAACCGTTGGTTAAGGAACAATGAAAAAGACAATAGAGACATGACGGCTATTTTTTTATGCATCAAAGTATAAAAGGACAGACCTTTTCACTTTTTTTTTTGTTTGTTTCTTAACTTTTAGTTCCCTTTTTTTTCCTTCAAGGACTCTTTATTTTTATTCGCTCATCCATTCTCTTTTTGTTATAATGCCTGCAACTACTGCAAACAACAACAACAACAACATTAAGAGCGATATTCAAGCCAAGAAGGTCATTGCTTGCAAGGTTCCTTCTGAAAGCGAGTCCAAGAAGGTTGCTGAAATCGTCAATAGCCTTTCAAACGCTACTGATTCCGACCGTGAAGCGATCGCAGCTGATCTTGCTGCTGCTGTCAAGTCCAACGGTATCCTTTCTCTTAAGCCTGTTCTTGCTGCTTTTGATAAGGACATCGTCTCCAAAAAGAACGTCAATGCCCGTGCTTCTGCTATCGCTGGTCTTGTGGCTCTTATCAACGAAAACTTGGAAGGTCAAACACATCCTTTCCTCATTCGTTTTGTTTCCACCCTTTTAGAACTTCAAGCTGATAAGCAAGCATCTATCAAGGAAGCCGCCGCAGCTGCAGCAAGAAATTTGATCGAAAAGATCAATCCTAATGCCTGTACTCTCATGATTCCCTTCATTCTCGAGGGCCTTGCCAACTCCTGCAAGTGGCAAACCAAGATGCTTTCTCTTGAACTTTTGCAACTCCTTGCCAAGACTCATCCCAAGGAGTTCTTTGTTGGTATTCCTGATGTCGTCCCTGTTGTCTCTGATTGCATGTGGGATACTAAATCCGAAGTCAAGAAGAAGGCTACTGAAACCATGTCTGTCATCTGTGGTTTGATCGAGAATAAGGATATCGAACGCTTCATTCCTGCTGTTATTGCTTGTATCAACCATCCTGAAAACGTTCCAGAAACGATTCACTTGCTTGGTGCTACCACTTTTGTTCAAGAAGTTGATTCTGCCACTCTTTCTATCATGGTTCCTCTCTTGTCCCGTGGTTTGAACGAGCGTGCTACTCCCATCAAGCGTAAGTCTGCCTTGATCATTGATAACATGTCAAAGCTTGTGGATGATCCCGATGTCGCTGCTCCTTTCTTGCCCGTCCTCTTACCTGCTCTCGAAAAGGTGCAAGACGTCGTTGCTGATCCTGAGTGCCGTGGTGTCGTTCAAAAGGCTCTTGCTACCCTTCAACGTGTGGCTAACCCTGGTGTCGAAGTCTTTACCAAGGAACAAAAGAAGGCCAAGGTTGAATCTGCTATCAAGGGACTTTTGCCTGAAAATTTGGATTCCTTCTTTGATACAACCGTTTCCTTCTTGAACGATGTCGCTCTCACACTCTGTGTCTCCAAGAATTTCTTCAAGGATATCTGGATCAAGTCTCTTGCTCCTTATGCAAGCTCCTTCCTCTCTAGATCTGATGCTGAAGGTCTTGCTGTTTCTGCCTTGGACAATTGTGAGGACGCAGTTACTCCCAAGGACCCTGAAGAAGAGGATGATGAAGGTGAAGATCTCTGTAACTGTGAATTCTCTCTTGCTTATGGTGCCAAGATTCTGCTTAACCGTACCTCTCTTCGTCTCAAGCGTGGTCGTCGTTATGGTCTCTGTGGTGCCAATGGTTGTGGTAAGTCTACTCTTATGCGTGCCATTGCCAACGAACAGGTCGAAGGCTTCCCTCCTCGTTCTGAGCTCAAGACTGTCTACGTCGAACACGATATTGATGGTTCCGAGGCTGATACTCCTTTGGTTGACTTCATCCTTGCCTCTGAGGGTGTTGAGACCAAGGACCCCGAGGAAGTCCGCAAGATTCTCTTGGAATATGGGTTCTCTGAACAAATGGTTACCAAGATGTCTATTGGTGAACTCTCTGGTGGTTGGAAGATGAAGCTTGCTCTTGCCCGTGCTATGCTGATGAACGCTGATATCCTCTTGTTGGACGAACCTACCAATCACTTGGATGTTGTCAACGTTGCCTGGTTGGAGAACTACCTCCTTGGTTTGAAGACTGTTACCTCCATCATTGTCTCCCACGACTCTGGTTTCTTGGATCATGTCTGTTCCGACATCATTCACTACGAGCCCAACTACAAGCTCAAGCGTTATAAGGGTAACTTGTCCGAATTCGTCAAGAAGGTTCCTCGTGCTGCCTCTTACTACTCCTTGGAAGCTACTCAAATCAAGTTCTCTTTCCCTGAACCTGGTTTCTTGGAAGGTATCAAGACTAAGGAACGTGCTATCTTGAAGATGAAGAACGTCGACTTCCAATACCCTGGTTCTGACCGCAAGCAATTGATTGATATCTCCATGCAATGTTCTCTTGCCTCTCGTGTTGCCGTCATTGGTCCCAACGGTGCTGGTAAGTCTACCTTGATCAAGTTGTTGACTGGTGAAATCGAATCTGAGGTTGGTACTGTCTGGAGACATCCTAACTTGCGTATTGCCTACGTCGCTCAACATGCTTTCCACCACATCGAACGTCACTTGGACAAAACTCCCAACGAATACATTCAATGGCGTTACCACACCGGTGAAGATCGTGAAGAACTCGAAAAGAACGAACGTAACAACGCCGAAGAAAACCAAAAGGCCATGGAACAAGTCTTTGTGATTGAAGGTGAAAAGCGTGTTGTTGAAGCTATTGTTGGTCGTCGTAAGCTCAAGCAATCCTACGAATATGAAGTCTCTTGGGTCGGTCGCTCCTCTGTTGACAACACCTGGATCTCTCGTTCCAAGCTTGAAGAAATGGGTTTTGGTAAGAAGATTGCTGAAGTAGATGCTGCTGAAGCTGCCAAGATGGGTCTCAACCGTCCTTTGACTGCCAAGGAAATTGAAAAGCACTTGGCCGAAGTTGGTCTTGAACCCGAATTCGCTACTCACTCTCGTATCCGTGGTCTCTCTGGTGGTCAAAAAGTCAAGTTGGTCATTGGTGCTGCTATGTGGAACAGACCTCACATGCTTGTTCTTGACGAACCTACCAATTATTTGGATCGTGAGTCTCTTGGTGCTTTGGCTACTGCTATCAAGGAATATGGTGGTGGTGTTGTCATCGTTACTCACAACCGTGAATTCTCTGAAGCTTTATGTACGGAAGTCTGGAAGGTCGATAACGGTCGCTTGACTCCTTCTGGTCACAATTGGGTCTCTGGTAACGGTACTACTGTTATCAAGGAACAAGAAGCAGAAGACATGGTCGATGCTCAAGGCAATACTATTAAGGCCGTCGAAAAGAAGAAGAAGTTGACCTCCAAGGAACTCCGTAAGAAGAAGAAGGAGCGTATGGAACGTCGTAAGCGTGGTGAAGAAGTTTTCTCTGATGAAGATGACCTTTAAACATTTTTGTATATTTAACATATTTTATTTTTTCATTCCCATTGTAATAAAAGAAAATTCTGCTATATTCTGTAATTCCTCATATTCTTCTTTTCTTGACTCGTCTTTATCTAAGCCTAAAGCTTCATATACTGCTATAGTATCTACAGCTAATTTATAAGCTTCATTCAGTTGTTGGCTAAATTTTTAATCATCAGTCAAAGTTGTGTCTAACAAAGCTTACACATGCCTGTTCCAGTAAATGGTTGCCAGCTTTAACATTTCTGCAGCCGATTCAACGCTGGTCTTTCCAAAAATCTTTTGTACATTTGTAAGTGATGCCTTGACACATTTAGAAGCTTCAGACAGACGACCCATAGCCACATACATTCGGCCCATATTATCCCACAATTTGCTCATCTGTATCGAGTCTTTATCAAAGTATTTCAGGGTAATTCTCATTGCCTGCTTGAATTTCTCAATATCCATCTCGACATGCCCTTCTTTAACCAGCCTTATTGCTTTCTCTTCATCCTGTTATATATACATATACATAATAAACGATCTTTTACTAATTTACATAATAGTTGACCTTACAAGTGAAATCTCATGCCAATTGGGTATAAAATTACATGAAGGACATTTATCCTGTCTATAGTAAAGCTTTTGATTTCTGCATTGAACACATTGATACATGTTTGCTGCATCATCGCTGTATTGTGAAGGGAGATCAGATTATCAGTGATACCACATTAAACTATATTTACCATTTTTGGCAAGCACTACAATTACACTCGAAAAAGTAATCATTATAGAGCTTTTCTCTACGCAATTCCGTACTCATTTTTGTAGCTAGAGGACCATAACTAATATTCAATTCCTCTCCTTTTTCAACTGGGCGAACAAGATTGACCTTTAAATGAGTCGCGCATCCGTTTGTGCCAAATAAGACCAAAGCATTAGGATCACAGGAATGATTGAATTTACTAGCATGAAGGTAAATGGCTCTTCCAACTGCTATGTGATAGCTTCCTTCTACTACACTACCATATGCTTGCTCTGTCTGAGTCTGTGTGACGGCAAAGGTGTTACATCTTATCTGTCCCATGATTGTCACCATGGATTCTACAACGTTCTCTGTTAAATTGAATATTTTTGACAATAATCCATTTTTAATTCTGCTTCGGTACTCTTCTACTTGCTTTGATGTATGAAATTCTATGTTGGAAACTAATCCTGGCAGAGTGCCTATTTCATTGTTGTCAGCCTATCTAGTATTAAAAAAAAAAGCTCACTTTTGAGTACCTTTGCCTCTAGATCTACTAGCGATATATCCTTGAAAAGCAAACAAGACATCTCTGTCTGTGTTCTTTAACTCTGGAAAAGCGCAAAGCCATTTGTGCTCTGTCCACCAATGTTGGCACTGGCAGGTCGAACTACAGTAATTATGATTCCATTTGCAGATTTTGTTCGGACATTTTATCATGGTGGACTTTAGCAAAGTGAAGCAATAGGTGCAATGTGTAGGTTTATAGGACTCTTCTAGTTGTCTTATAAATGGTTCCTCTTCTAATAGCGTCACACCTTGTTTTAGTTTCTCATTGGTTACAACATGATCTCCAACGATCTTTTCTCGGGCATTGATCACATTAGCACCTAGTAATTCTACTCTCTTATCTGTCGTATCCCATCCACATAGACTTATATGAGCTGGTGTAAGCTTATGAAGGGCTTCTAGTGTCATCTTGTTTTGATGAAATAGTCGATTTGTCTATATCTTTTTATATATTTTGAAAAGGAAGAAGCATTGATCACTTTTTACTATAAAAAGAAATACACACACACACACGCAGAATTTATGAACTGAACGTAATACGCAATTGACATTTGTTTAAAAATGTTGAATGAGCATCATATCATTTATTTAATATGTTGATCAACTGATTATCTGAAGGCATGGTTATCCTTTATTCGATCACTAGTGCTTGTAAGTTTGATATGCTTCACTTACAGACAGCACCACTATAGCTTTTTCTCATCGCTCTTTTCGTATGAACTTTAAAAACCCTGAAATGCCATCATCAACCTGGCTCACTATGACAAAGATACCATAATCATTGTATATTAATATATGAGAGTGATGACAATTTATCACTTATGATAATCAGTGTAATGTACTCTACTCTATTCTGTATCCTATCAAAGCTATTGTAACTAATATGAGAATATACCATTATATATTACATACGTATTTTATAGTTCTTTTCATTCATAGTTAAATACGCTTAGTGTTGTATAAACAAACTTGATGAATTCATTATAATAACCATACAATCTGCATCTTGTATAAGAAGTATATTAACTACTGCTTAACTTACCTTTGCTTATCACTATTTCAAATGAATTATAAATCTTGTCTGACAAATCAAAGTAGCCCATTTACTACTGCAGCCAATCAGAGCAGTAATGAGCTCTTACTGAATAAGTTAGTAAGCATGATCTCATTGGATGATAAATTACAGTCTTTTTTTTTAAAATTCAGGCACAAAAACAGGTATTTATAAAGAGCCATTTCACACATTGATTTGAACTTTTCTCTCAGACTTTTTCTTACAATGAATTCCATCTCCTCCTCTCTCTTGAAAAACATTTCATCACGCACAGCTTCACGCCCTATAGTTACATCTACCTCTGCCTTGAGTGCAAATGTAAGGCACGCTGGAGCTGTACGTGCATCATTAATGCACCAACGAGGATACACATCATCCGCAACACCAAAAAAGGGTAGCTCTGGTAGACTCGCGTTTTTAAGTAAGCATCTCCTATCGCATATTAATGATGTGTTACTGACAACCTCCCAAAGCTTTAGCTACACTTGGTGGTATTGGTGGTTATTATTATACATCAGCCCAAGCAATCAAAACAAAGACTATTCCAGTAACAACTACAAAGAAAGATATTGATTACGAAAAGATTTATAAAGAGATTGCTGAAATGCTGGATGAGAACCCAGAGTGAGTACAAAAATTTATGGGAAAAAAAAGGTGCTTATTTAGTAATAGTTATGATGATGGCTCATATGGCCCTGTTCTTGTCCGCCTAGCTTGGCACGCTTCTGGTACTTATGATAAAGAAACTAAGACTGGTGGAAGTAACGGTGCTACAATGAGTGAGTTATTATTATAAAATGGTATTTTTTAAATTTATTAATATTTCATGGAAAGGATTTGAGCCTGAATCTGCTCATGCTGCTAACAATGGCTTAGCTATCGCCAGAGATTTGCTGGAAAAGATTCATCAAAAATATCCAGAGATCAGTTATGGTGATCTTTGGACATTAGCAGGTGTATGCGCTATTCAAGAATTGGTAAGGAAACAATATAAAAAAGAAGGTATGTGTATACTGATTACTTAAAAGGGTGGTCCTACTATTCCTTGGAGACCTGGTCGCCAAGATGCTTTCGAAGCAAAAAGCTGCACACCTGATGGCCGTCTTCCTGACGCTACAAAGAAAGAAGACCATATCCGTGATGTTTTTTACAGAATGGTAAATGATGTTACACGATTGATGACCTTTACCCGGTTTCTAACCTTGATGCATTTAGGGTTTTAATGATCAAGAAATTGTTGCTTTAACTGGTGCACATGCTTTAGGCCGCTGCCACCCTGAGCGCAGTGGATTTGATGGACCATGGCAAGAAGCCCCAACCATTTTCTCCAATGAATACTTTAAGGCTATTTCTGGTCGCAAATGGATTAAAAAGACTTTACCTCATGGTGGATGGCAATGGGTCGATGAAAACAATACAGATGTGATGATGTTGCCTGCTGAAATATCCATGTATAACGACAAAGAATTCAAAAAGTATTTCGATTTGTATGCTAAGGATGAACAAAAGTTCTTTGAAGATTTCGCTGCTGCATTTGTCAAGCTTCTTGAATTAGGTGTCCCATTCAAGGGTGATGAAAAGGTCTATCGCTTCAAAGCTACAACTGCATAAGGCATTTAATTTAATTAATAAAACAAATATGCATCAAAAAGTGAAGTTTAGTAAAACTGTAATGGTTTAGAGACACAAAAAGAGTACTCTTGAGACTAATCTTTATTCTGAGATAAAGTTAGAAGGAACATACAATTAAATTAATGATTTACTAGTTAATGATCAAATCAAGAAAATAGAGCTCATTGTCATATTTCTACTTTTATATCAAAGAGGATTACGCTTTTTGTCGTCAAATATATTTCGTACACAAGTCAAATTCATCTTTTTTATTCAGTATTATTACTAAGCCCATAACACTGATTCATGGCATCTGCAGTCTATAGTAGTTGATGACGCGTCATATGATCTAATTTATAAGATGTAATCGATTGGCAACATTTATTCTTGCATATAAAAGGCCAATTTCTCCTTTTACAACAAGTCTCTTTCTCTTCCTTGTTGATAAAATAACAACAAAAAGCTTTATTCCGTCTTGTCGTATTCTTATGCTTTAGAGGTAAAGCTATTTGCTTGATAACATCACAAGGAAGATCACGAAGAAATAATTCAATTTGGCAGAAGAACAGACCTTCTAATAAAGTGTAGGTGCCTAGATGTTACTGTAGAGCTATGTAGCATCGAATTCAAAAAGGATGATGCAAGCAGCAAGGAGGTAATCCACCAACAAAGTAAGAATGCATGCTTCTTTTAACGACAGCCTTGATCTACAGAATACATGGATACTGCTGTGGTTGAAAAACCCAAAACTTCAACTGCACCCAAGTAATTGTTTGCTTATGAATAACTTATGTATGATAAAGTTAATAACCAACTCAAAATAGAGCAACAAAAGTTTCAGATACTTTTAAAAGAATATTTATACAAGCAAAAGCACTTGTAAAGAAACACAGCAAATATTATATTGAGTAGCTTTTCTGACTCGCTTTGGTGCTCTTAGAAAGAAGCCAGTGCCCTGGTGTCAGCTGCGTCAATTACAGCTATAGGCAATCAAGCCCAAAGATCAGTCATATTACTAAATGATGTAAACGAGTCAGAAGAGGAAGAAGTGGATATTGAAGGCGACGATTATGAATGGAATGCAGAAGGTAAAGAAGAAGGACTGGACGGTGGAAATGATAATAACGAAAACAAGGAAGAAGTGAAAGTTGAAAACGAAGAAGAGGATAGTGAAGACTACGTAAGCAAAATTATTAAACTTAAAGCATAAAGTTGAAGCTTCAAACATTTCTATCAAAGAGAGCAACTTCAACAACCACAACAACCGTATCAAAAGCATTCCAATTAGAAAAGCTCATTCAATATTGCTCCAAGGCAGCATAGACCCTATTTCTATTGAACTAGTCAAGCTATCGATTTCTCAAATTCTTAACTATGTTAATCCATTTCTAAGGCAACATATACCAAGATATCCTTCCTACTGAAGAAGTTAAAGAAATAAATCAAACAAGACAACAGGAGAAGGATGACCTCATCTTTGATGAAGACAAAAATTTACTTATTAATAAAGTATTCGATAAGCTAATACCACATTCAATTGGTGACAATAAAGGTAATCTTTGTTCTTTTATAGACAAATTGAAATACAAAGAGTCTAGCAAAAGCTACTTGGTTAGACATGAAAATACAAAACACAAAATATGATTTGCTATTATCTTTTTATTAAAGGTCAACAAAATACAATAAAAAAACATACAATTGATCTTCTTTAAGCGAAGATAAGAGATGGGAAAGGGGAGAGAGGGAAAATCATATTCCTTATTTTGTGTTTTAATTTTTTTTTTCTTGCGACATCATTTTGGCAAAAGGTGTAAACCAACTCAAACACTATTTGGAAAGTCTCGAATTACCAACGAATAAATGAACAAAAAAAATACATCTTTATCACATTCTTACAGTGTTACAAAAAGTTACTCCTATCACATTTACACCCAATGACGTTCCTCTTGGATTGGTTCTTCAAAAAGTATACGATGAAGAGGGAAGGGAAGAAGACAAACGCGTACTTGAAGCCTACTTGGATCAGTTTGAAGAAGAAAACTACAACTTCATTCAATTCTGTACTCCCTCTAGTGCCGTGTCTCTTGAATATTTTATTCAATTCAGTCTAGATCAATTGACCATGAGCAACTGCACTATGGAAGCACATGTTACCACTACTGTTATTGAGCAACCAGAAGAAGTTATTGATCCTGAACTGGAAGCCCTACTTTAAGGTGATGATCTCTTTACATTATAGGAGTATGTCTTAGCTCAATACTGAGATAATGCTATGCGACACCGAGGTTTACATGAATCCATGATGTATGACACCTTCAGACAATACAAGAATGCTATAAAGGTCCAAAATGACACCGACAGATTGAAGGAACAAATAGCTACTAGGTTTGTCTGGCATGTCTGTGAGTGGGCTCACGTAAAGTTCAACAAACCCAAATTAAGCCATCAAGGACTCCGTGGCTACTTGGATGCTATTTACCATGAACTCAAATGTCGTTTTTGCAACTTCGGTAACATTAACCCTCTCGTGTATTTCCTCGTGGCGTAGTGTACATCAGATTTGAAAAAAAAAAAAGGATAATTATTTATCCAGGAAAAAAATAGCAAAATTAATCTCCGTAGAGATATTCCGGCCTACCAGATTCGAACTAGTGACCTAAAGATGACAGCATTCACTACAGTCTTCCGCTCTACCAACTGAGCTAAGGCCGGTTCCGCTGCGAAAATGAGTAGTGGAAACCTTTTATATTACAAATTAAGATCACGTGAGTCCCACGTGATTTGGAAATATATTTTGCCTTGCTTTTATGACAATTCATTGGATGTAAGTTTCCATATTGTTATAGACAGCACAAAGCTTGAAGTTGTCATTATTGAAATGTGAAATGCAAAGATAAGAGATCAACTATGTGTACGACCCAAAGTCAAGAAGAAACGATTGCCGCTTTCTGTTAAATTCTGCTGCATTTCTTTCACACATTAACAGCTTTAATCTTGTGATAGCTTTTTTGGGCTCAGTGGAATCTTGATGGCTATTGCCTGTTTTGATAGACTCTTTGATTTTTGCCATCCAGGCACTAGCGACGCGAAAGACACACCATGTTATGTGAGCTTCTGGACACACGGCTTAAACTGCACTTAGCTAAATGCTAGAGACATTAATCGTTATTTTCTGAGTATCTACCTGAATTTGGCTTTTTACAAAAGATAGAAGTTTAATAATAGGCCTTGCAGAATGACTCTTTGTAAAACAAAAGCAACTAGACAGCCTGTGCCTGTAAATGAATGCCTAACAGCAATGATGTATAAAAGGCAACGATCAACATTTGTTGCCTTGTGGGTAACATCTAAGCAGAAGTAAGACGAATTTAAGAGAAGATTCTTCTGCCGCGGGGGCATAAATCCAAAGGTGTAGCTGTTATTGAGACCATCACCAATGTAGGCACTGTAGCCCTTGGATTTAAGCTCATGTTGGTCACTGCGACTCTTATATGCGTTCTCTTGTATCTTAAAATGTCATTTTAGGAGGATTGAGAAAGCAAAAGATATGCATATTCCTTCGTCAATAATCGAAAGTAAAATCTGTTTATACGTAATTCGACACTCAAATATCAGTTTATTAATCGCTTAAACAATATCTCTATTTAACATACTAATTTTCAGTAAAACCATGAATTGGCAACGGCAATGGGATTGTATACATTTTGCTGTGATAGTACATTTCTATTGGCGATATGAAACAATTATACAAGGCGTCTTGACATCATAAGAAAAAATCATTTCAACACTTTGCATAAATCTATCTTCTTTTTGGCATGGCCAGGATAACTTCTACAGCCCATCTCTCAAAGCAATCTTTTGCTCTTTCAGGGATATTTAGGCGTACTTTTCCCCCGTTATTTCTTATTCCTGTGGCTTTAGTTGATATGCTTGTCCAAGTCATTAATTAAAAAGTTCAATAAATCATTATCCACTAACGCTTGATTGTTAACTTCAGAATTGATATGCTGGCTATAGTGAGTAGCGATGCGTAAGTCTGTAGAATGTTCGTCTGAAGAAGATATTTCTATATTTTTGCCTTCATTTTGGTCTTCTTTAATATCTTGGTGATGCTGAGATACACAACTACAAGTGAGAATGACTTCACAAAGACAACCTGTAATGGGATTAGGCGCTATATAACAAGCGTGGTTAGCAATAGAATATCCGATTTCTTTTTCATGTACATTACCGCTAGAGACTGCACAAGTACACTTGATGTGGATCTGTTTTGTTTTCCTTAAATCTCGACAATGAGTACATTGTGAAATTTGTCTGCCTCTTTTAAGAACAGGAAATAGCTGTCTATCTGTATGATTGCATTTTTTAACCCGATGTCCTCTTATACAAGAAGCACTAGATTGCATAAGTTATTCAATCATTATTTATTCATATTGCTTACCAAGCATGCTTTTCTCCATTGATCAGTAAAGCCATAAAGAAAGAAAAGAAAGAAAAGAAAAGAATTATAAGGGAGTTTTATTTTTGGAAGGTTTCATGTTGCTCAGCATATGCATAGGATTAATTGTAGTGTTCACATAAGGATTACTGAAGTGATATCTCATCATTTCAGCTCTAATCAATAACTTCTCTTGAGTGAAGTTCCAAAAGCAGAATGCGATATGAACCTAAGGAAGCATCGTTAGTTTTTTGCTTGTCTATACAATATCCATCATTACATAGAATACGAATAGTATAACAAATATGACAACTCCAAATTTTAGTTCGTTTTCCCATAGACGTGTGCAATTATAAAGATCTGAGCCTGATACTGTAGGTGAATATAATACTTGCAAGTTTGACCCATCTGCTTGAACAATAGATAATGATTCATCAGCGCTTTTTCTAGCCTTACTTATACACCATCCATTAAACTGATTCTTTTGCACACCAAATACTACCATGTTTGCAAAGTAGTCTATCAGGAATACAATCACAATAGTCCATGTCATCCTGTGTGATATTTTTAATGCTTCTGGTATGCCCTAAATATTCCCACTGTTTATCATCAGGATATCCTTTTGCATTTTTCTCTTACCACAGAAAAAATATACAACGAGACAAGTGCTGATAGAACAAATATCACGCATACTACGCCTTGGATGAATAAGGCTGTCGAATTCAGATAAGAGTAGATAGCTATCATCAAGTTCAAGTCAAATTCAGATATATATATATATATATACACGCTCTTATATCATATTTACGACTCCTGCCTTGAAACGATAAAACAGCAGCATATAAATTGATTACCTACATTGTGATAGTCAGTGAGAGAGGGTTTGCCATATTTTTGTGTTTATCTTACAATCCAAAGAACACATGCAACTGGGCCTGAATAGCCAACATGGAACTTCCCACATATCCTGTATATATTCGGAGTATCCACATATCCGGCTGGAGGTATCTGTCCTTGGTATATATCCTGTTGCATGTGTAATATATTGTTTACTGTCAGACAAAAAAAGAGAGAGAGAGAGGAGAAAAGCAAATACCAAGCTGAATAGATAGATCTACCGTATTTGTGGAGAATAACAGTTACCCAATTTAGTATCTGCAACAACATACTGTTCCTTTACTGCTGTTCTTTGTCTATGCAAAACAGAACACAAATAGTTTATTATACAATAATAATATTATGAGTAGTAAGTAAATAAATTATATATAATACACAAGCATAAACACAAGTATAGCCAGCCTAGTGTCATACTTATTTACATCACGATTTGATTACGGCTGTGTAGTAGTATTTGAGAAAGTGCTTTTGTCCTGAGGCTGGTTAGGTGAATTGGTCTCATCCGGTTCATTTGGTTTCTCATTGATAGAAGCAAGTTCATGCCCTTCATCTTCTCTAGATGATATCGAACGGGCTGTATCTATAGTGTGACTATCTACTGTTTGATCTGTTTCCACAGGGGGACTAGCCTCATGAATTTCATGGTTCACATTTGGTTGTGTAACCGTTGGCATGGAATCTTCAGGGACTGTTGGTTCCATATTGATAACTTGGGCATCTGAATTACTAGCATCACTATGATTTGTACTTCCTTGAGCTTCTCTTTCCTGTCGCAAATCAGTTGGTAGGCAATCCCACTTGCAGATCGGGCACACTGTCGATTTCTGCGTTAGCCATGGATCTACAATAAACAAAGTAATGAATTACACGCATACACACACAAAAAAAAACTTTCATCTTACCAATGCACAACACGCAGAATCCATGACCACAAGGTAGGATACGAACATCACTTTTTCCCGGGGCAAAATCGTCCAAACATATCGCGCAGTTGATATTTTTTGATATTCCTGGTTCGTACAGTTTTATAGGTAAAGCATTCACGATGTCGACGGGAAGAGGATCTGGTTGTTGGACTCTTTGTGATAGATGAATTGCGTTGGTATCATTTGGATCATTAGGGACTTCATCTCTCAATCGACGTATTCTCCACCAGCGTAAAAAGATGATACCTTTTTATAGATAAAGCAACTTTAGCCTATCTTCTTTTTTTTTTTTTTTTTTTTTTTTTTTTTTTTTTTAAAAAAAAATCATACCTATCAAGAATACAGCAACAAGGGCTATGATGTACGCCAAATAACCCCTGATGGTACCAATAAACCCTTCTGAAGGGTTATCTTGAGGGAAATATGCCGTAACGGACCAAAGTGTTCGAATGGTTGGATTTGTGGGATCATATGTACTGTTGAGTTTAGATTTAAGTGAACTTCCATACTTGTAAGGAATAAAGTAAACGCCTATTCTGGATTCGGTCAAGTCATTGTCTGTCATGTTTAGTGCAGATCTTTCAACAGGAAGTGGTGTAGAATAAGTAGGAAAGGTGTTTGGAGTTTGATAAAGTGTAGTTTTTATGATAATATCGTCATAAGTTTGATTGTCATAGATGAATGCAGCTGTAGTATTTAGATAGTTTGTATCTGATAAGCTGTTTATAACTGATATCTTTTCACTCCAATTACAAACACCTCTTTTGACTAGAGCGATGGTTTCCATATTTTGAATTGCTGTAATGTTTGTGATATTATTATTCATTTCGTGAATATTGTTTATTGTTGTATTTTGACAACCATATCCAAAATTGAGTAATACTCTCTAAATTAAAGTATAAGAAACACATGATGTGCAATAGTGTATGCTTACATTAGTGGGTGTATATTCTCTTAAAGTCAATCGAACAGCTTGAAAGTCTTGAGAGCTTACTGAAATAGCTGTTGAATAGATAATATTGTACATGCTGCTGATATCTGTTGTGTTTACAATAAATGCCAACTCTGAGAATATTGGGTTTGGCAAATCTGCTATAGTATCATGTATAGATACTAAAAGCAACAATAGTAGTAAATATATCTTCATTGACCACACACACACTTTCTATAATAACAACAGAGAAAAGGAAGAAAAAAAAAAAAAAGAAGTAAACAAATAGAAACCCCAGCTGCTATAAAAAAAAGTTTATCCTTGAAATGTTTCAATAATTTTAAGCATGAAAAAAAAAAAGATTTCTCATCTATTCTCCAACGTTGTCCTAATTCGTTGCAAATAGACATGGCTGCATAAGTAACACATGACATATCCTTTAGATTTTTTAAGCTTATTCTACAAAGAAACTTCCATTTTAGGGATAACAATAGAAAACTCCGTCAACTTAGAAAAATCTAAAGTGGGGCTCAGCAAGAAGGATATCGGGTGCTTGTTCTTTTCAAATTATTACAATTGCGCATATAAACAGAAGAAGAGAAAAAGAGAAAGAATTAAGAATAAAATACCCTCAATGATAATTCCAAGATCATATCTCGATTTTTTATTTTCCTTTTATGAGAAATACCAAAAGCAGTAAGGATGGTCCAATAGATTACATCAGATTTATTGGTACATATTTCGTGAATGAAATGCAAACTTGCCATACATCTAAAAAAAAATGAGTCGAAATCATGATGGTTAAATAAATAAAATTTCTGTCAACAAAATACATGATTGCGCGTCAGGATGACAGCAACAATAAAAAAGGGGCTCATTACACGTCCTTAATCTTTCAGTACTAGTCAGGTTGATTTATCGTCATATATTCGTAAGTCGTAAGACGCTTATTATTATTCATCCTCATTCGATAGCTATTTTCATCAAGTTGCTTGGTGCCTTTCGTCATTATTTCGTATAGTTCTTTCTTCAATACAACTACTATAAAGAGGGGGCGAAGAAAGTGGAATGAGAAAAGGAAAAAAAAAAAAAGAAAGACACAATATGGCTACAAACGTTGCAGCAAATCTCGCACAAACAAATATGGGCGAAGTTCCCGTCAAGGTTGCCAATGAAGATAAACAAAGAACATCTGACACCGAGATGCTTGCTTGCTGTTGGACTGGCAAACGAAAGCTTGAATTAAGAAAGGTTCCCAAGCCAGAAATTACTGACGATGAGGATGTGATCATTAAAGTAACAGGAAGCACAGGTAATGGAAAACTGATATCTTTAAACATGCTCTTACATTCTTATCTTTAGTCTGTGGATCTGACTTGCATCTTTATCACGGTGAATTGATGCAGCTGAAAGAGGGAGAGGTATTAGGTCATGAATGTATCGGTGTTGTCGAAAAGATTGGACCCAAGGTAACCAAGGTCAAACCCGGTGACCGAGTGGTTACTGCCTTCAATATTGCCTGTGGCAAATGCGATTACTGTGCACAGAAACTTTATACCAGCTGTGAAAGCGCCAACAACAGTTCTGTTATGGAGAAGCTTTATGGCCAACGTATCTCTGGTGTTTTAGGTTATTCTCATTTCTTGGGAGGATTCTCGGGGGCTCAAGCTGAGTATTGTCGTATCTTATTCGGCAATACAAATGTTTTGAAGGTGCCTGATAATATAAAAGATGAACAGGCTATTTACCTATCTGACATTATCCCTACTTCATATCATGCAGTGTATGATGCTGGCTGCAAGGAAGGTGAGGTTGTTGGTGTTTGGGGCCTTGGTCCAATTGGTCTCAATGTCTGTCAGTGGCTGCGTAATGTGTTCAAAGCCAAGCGTATCATTGCAGTAGATAATGTGCCAGCTCGTCTCCAAATTGCCAAAGAACGCTGGGGAGTAGAAACGATCAACTTTGACAAGGAAACAGACGTTGTCTCTAAAATTTTGGAACTTGAGCCCAAGGGTCTAGATCGTGCTATTGATTGTGCTGGTTTCCGCTACACAAAGAGTCTCTTGCACAAGGTCGAACGTGCCGTGGGCTTAGAAACAGATAGCAGTGAGGTGTTGAACGAAGCGATTCGCTCTACAAAGAAGTTTGGTACTGTGGCGCTGATTGCTGATTATGCTGCCTATTCTAACCATGTGCTGATTGGTGCAATTATGGAAAAGGGTATTCGTTTAGTTGGCTGTGGTCAAGCACCTATTCAAGGCTACTGGGATACATGTTTGGATCATATTTCAAAGGGTGAGTTTGATCCTATAGCCATCTTAACTCATCGCTTCAAGTTGGATGATATTGTCGAAGTATATCGCCGCTTTGATACCAAGGAAGATGCCATGATGAAGGTCTTTATCGAAACAAAGTTCAGTAACCCACCTATGCCAGGAACACCTTCTTTAAGCTACATTAATAATGCATAAACCTGTGAATAAAGTTGTTTTTACCGTATTTTATAATAATATATGCTTTAAAGAAGTTTTTCAAGTTCAAAATACCAAATGATAGGAATGATGCCCAAAAATATATTGACAGTGGGTTATTTTGTTTGGCAATTGAAGAAACAGTGGAGGAAGTGCATTCTTCTGTCCAAAGAATGAAGCAAGACACGACGACAACGTGATCAGTAGAATCATGGATGGTGCCAGCACTGAAATGAGTTTATTGAAAGAATGGATTGATTCAAAGATTGAGAAGTTAGTGAAGGGTACGGAATACGGCTTACTTCTGCCAGTGGAAAAAGGCACATCGTTTTGTTAAACTGTAAATGTTAATTAGATAAAATGTATACTTTTCGCCTAGTTTCGTGTTTCTTGCCAAATTATCCTGATTCCCTTTTAATACAGCTTGAGGGGGGGGGGCACAGTTTCGTCACTTTGATTCCATGCTTTTTTCTTATCTCGTAGGCTGTGATTCTAGGTATATTCGTAATCTTAATTGCCTTAGGAACACTTGTCCCTTTTTTAGTAATAAGTTGAAAAAAAAACTTTGCTATATTGGCTTCGCCATATTTTAGATACACTTGTAGGGGCATACTTTCTTTGAGGAAGTTTAGGTGCGTCAGGCATTTCTTCGTTTTTTGATATCAGGTTTATCGAATGTTATCACTGAATTGGCTGCAACAAAATCAACCAGTTTACTGTATACTACAAAGGATGATTCGAAATATTCGTCCGATAAGCTGTCATCATAAGCTTCTTTGCGAGTATCGACATAGAGTTGGAAATTCATACTGTATTTCATCTTGTCATAAAAGTGGGCCGATTTTTCATTTTTTAGGCTCATTGATATTTATTGGCTTTGATTGGATAAAAAAGGTCGAACCCCAAAAAAATTAAAAGAAGTAGTTGTCGTAAGTAAACTCTTTATCTTTTTTTCATGGCCCATCGTTTAACCATTGGGGGCTTGTTACTTTTCTTTTCATAACACTGCCACGTAGGAACCACATTAATAGACATCCATAAAGATCTAGACATATCCCCTGATACATATACACACACATATACATGTATACATAACAGATCTATGCAAATACACACATACACATATACACAAATACATTATAAGTTGTTATTTCCTCAAAACCGATTTATTGAACCATATAATGATAATAAAAAAGATAGCAATGGAGAGAAAAGAAGACGTGCGTATATCCCATTGACCCCACTATAGTTCTTTTTGTTTATATTTAACCTTCAACCGCCGTTTCAATTTGTTACTATGGTGAATAAGCTTCAAACAACAATAAAAATCGGATATGCAATTTTGGGGGATTAGAGATAAAATAGCGGTGTAACCTTTACTGTCTTAATCCTTGACAGGTGAGTTACAAATAATGAGTTGGTTTTTGGGGTGAAATGCAGTTTTATAATACAATTATACAGCCAATTCCGTGCCACTCCGAATCAATCTCTGCCCCTACCAGCTACCCAAATTTAGTCCCCTTCAAACTTGGATGGGGGATTAAAAGCATTACTACAGAACAAAAAACTTTTCCCTTTTTTTTTCTCTTGCTTCACTTATCTGGGGAAAAACTTAAGGAAGAGAGAGAAAGGATTCTGTGTACAATAAACCAATCTACATATACATCATTATACAACCATTATATACACATATTCTGTCACATATCAACAAAGGTATACTATTGATCTTGTTACGTAGTGTGATCTATTGACACTCGATATAGTTTAATATAATATAAATCATGGATAATCAACAAGTACTTCGTCCTTTATCTATCAAACAAAACACAACCGAGGTTTCCGTTCTCGTCCCAGCCAACATTTGGGTTCTTGCTGAGCAACTTAGAGAAGAGTTCCCTGTCGATAACGATAATGTAGAAGAAATCACTCAAATCGAACTCGCTGCCAAGTTTTTATATTTCACTACAGTCCGTGCATCTAATGAACCTCAATTTTTACCTGTCGCACGGACATTATTTGTAGATTTCGGTGCTCAATATCTTAAAAACAACGATGTCCATGCTGTCTCTCGTTCTCTATCATCATCCGAATCTAAGAAAATCGTCATCCAAGCCTACTATAACGCTCTGGTCGTACTCAAGGAATATAATGTCTTATCAGCTGAAGAGGCTGCACCTACCAAGTCTGCTCTCTTTGAAGCTGCTACTCGTGGTGACGCTAAACTGTTTGCTATCTTTGGTGGTCAAGGTAACATTGAGGAATATTTCGATGAACTCGCCGATATTTGGGAAACTTATCAGGGCCTCGTCAAGCCTTTTGTCGAACGTATGGCCATTGTCCTCGGTGAATATGCTCGCAGTCCTGAAGCAAGTGTGCTTCATTCCAAAGGTTTAGATATTATGCGTTGGTTAGATAACCCAGAGTCAAGACCAGATCTTCAATACTTTGTTTCCGCACCTGTCAGCTTCCCATTGATCGGTCTTACTCAAATTCTTCATTACTATGTTATGATTCGTGTTCTCGAATGGACTCCCGCCAAGATTCGTGACTTGTTTGCTGGTAAGCCATCCATTGATTTTTTTTTTAAAAAAAATAGATAGTAATTTGTGAAACATAGGATCCACTGGTCACAGTCAAGGTATCATCAGTTCAGCCGTTATTTCCGCATCATCCACTGAGGAAGAATTTGTTCGCAATGCTGAAAAGGCATTGGGTCTTCTCTTCTGGATTGGTACCCGTGCTCAACAAGTTTTCCCTCCTACTACCTTAAACCCTGCCGTCTTGGAAGATTCAATCAACAACAATGAAGGCAACCCTACTCCTATGCTTGCCATTACCGGGTTGCGTGAAAACCAAGTCCTGAAGCACGTTGAGGAAACCAACTGTCACTTGGCTCCTGATCGTCAAATCGAAGTGACTTTGCATAACGGTCCTCGTTCCTTCGTCTGTACCGGTCCTCCTCAATCCTTGTACGGTTTGAACCTTACCTTGCGTAAGCTCAAGGCTCCTACCGGTCTTGACCAATCTCGTGTACCTTACTCTCAGAGAAAGATCAAGTTCTCTTCTCGCTTCTTACCTATCACAGCACCTTTCCACAGTGTTTACTTGAAATCTGCTGTTCCTATAATCTTGCAGGATGCCGACAAGCATAACCTTCGTTTCAATGCTAGTGAATTGAAGATCCCCATTTATGCTACTGATTCTGGTAAGTTATACAAGATGAAGTGTGCGAAAATGTACTCATGTTGATTATATACAGGCGAGGATCTTCGTAAATCTGACGATCTCACCAAATCATTACTTTCACTTATTTGTGAACGCCATGTCCATTGGGAAAATGCGATTGCTGCCAAGGACTTGACACACATTATCGATTTTGGACCTGGTGGTACATCCGGAATTGGTGGTTTGACCTACCGTAATAAGGAAGGTACGGGTGTACAAATCGTGTTGGCCGGTGCTCTTGAAGGCGCCAACAGAGATTTGTCATACAAGGCCGATCTCTTTGACTCTGACATTCGTTCTGTCACCTATTCTCAAAATTGGGCAAAGGTCTTCCAACCCAAGTTGGTGCAAACCACAAGGTAAATAATAATAATGATAATGATGATCAACTGTAACTGATTTTATATCTAGCAATGGACGTATTCATGTGGATACCAAGATGTCTCGCTTGTTGGGTAAGCCACCACTTATGGTTGCTGGTATGACTCCTGCCACTGTCAACGAAAAGTTTGTTTCTGCTGTCATGAATGCTGGTTACCACATTGAATTAGCTGGTGGTGGTCATTTTAATGAAACCGTACTTCGTGATAAGGTTAACAAGATCATGAACCTCACCCGTGCTGGTGAAGGTATCACCTTGAACATCATCTTCTTGAACGTCCGTCAATGGGGATTCCAATATCCTTTGATTCAAGTGATGCGTAAAGAAGGTTTACCTATGGAAGGACTCTGTGTTGCCGCTGGTGTTCCTTCTCTTGAATTAGCCAACGAAATCATCGCCAACCTTCAAGCCGCTGGTCTTCGTCATATCGCTTTCAAGCCTGGTAGTGTCGATACCATCCGTCAAGTCATTGCCATCGCTGCTGCTAACCCTACTATGCCCATCATCATGCAATGGACTGGTGGTCGTGCTGGTGGTCACCACAGTTTTGAGGACGTCCATCAACCTATCCTTGAAACCTATGCCGCTATCCGTCGTCAACCCAACATTGTTCTCGTTGCTGGTTCCGGTTTTGGTGGTGCTGATGACACCTTGCCTTACATCACTGGTGATTGGTCAACCAAGTTTGACTATCCTCCTATGCCTTTCGACGGTATCCTCTTTGGTTCTCGTATGATGGTTGCCAAGGAAGGTTTGGCCTCTCCTGCTGCTAAACAAGCCATGGTTGATGCTGCCGGTGTAGATGATGCTGATTGGGAAAAGACATATAAGGGTCCTGCTGGTGGTATCATCACCGTCTTGTCCGAACTCGGTGAACCTATCCACAAGGTTGCTACACGCGGTGTTCGTCTCTGGAAGGAACTTGACGAAAGCATCTTCTCCTTACCTAAGGAAAAGCGTCTTCCCGCTCTTTTGGCCAAGAAGGACTACATCATCAAGCGCTTGAACGCTGACTTCCAAAAGGTCTGGTTCGGTCAGAAGAAGACCGGTGAAGCTGTTGACCTTCAAGATATGACATACTCTGAAGTTGTCTACCGTTTGATTCAATTGCTTTATGTCAAGCATGAAGGCCGCTGGATCGATGTTACTCTTCGTGATTTGGTCGGTCATTTCTTGCGTCGTGTTGAAGAACGTTTCACCAAGACCGAAGCTCCCTCTATGCTTCAAAACTATTCTCAATTGGACTCTCCTTACCCCTTCGTTGAAGAGTTCATGGCTCAATTCCCTGATGCCGAGACTCAATTGTTGACCTCTGAAGATGTTCTTCACTTTATTGCTCTTTGTAAGAACCCTGTCATGAAGCCTGTACCATTCATTCCTGTCATGGACAAGGACTTTGATATCTGGTTCAAGAAGGATTCTCTCTGGCAATCTGAAGATCTTGCCGCTGTTGTTGACCAAGATGTCCAACGTACATGTATTCTTCATGGCCCTGTTGCTGCCAAGTATGCCACTCGTGTCGATCAACCCGTTGGTGAAATTCTTGGCGACATTTACGAAAGCCATATTCAAAGCTTGAAGGAACGCTACTATAAGGATACTCCTATCCCTCAAATTGAATACCTTGGTGGTAGTGCTATCCAAAACTCTCAAGTCAAGGAGACCGTCTCTGGTAATGACCGCATTTATGAGCTCACCTCCAGCTCCATTGATGAATCTCAATGGCTTCAAGCTATTGCTGGACCCAAGTACAGCTGGCTTCGTGCTCTCTTGACCTCTTCCTTCATTGTTCAAGGCAAGCGATTCATTGATAATCCTGTCAAACGTGTATTCCGTCCTCGTGATGGCCAAAGAGTTGTTGTCTCTACTGATGCTCAAGGCAATGTCACCGCTGTCAAGGTTCAAGACAGACGTCCCTGGAGCGCAACTGACAAGACAAAGGACTACATCACTTCTGTTGATGCCAGTATCTCTGGCAAGTTGATCAACTTCAACCTTTACGAAAAGAGAGGCAATGATTTGATTCCATTCAACTTGCAATTCGAATACAAGCCTGAACTTGGCTATGCTCCTATCCATGAAATTATGGAAGGTCGCAACGAGCGTATCAAGGACTTTTACTACAAGCTCTGGTTTGGCGTTGATCACAAGGATGATTACTTGAATGTTCCTGTCACTGAAAAGTTGATTGGCACAGGTGAATCCGTTAAATCTGCTGATGTCAAGGAGTTCTGCCAAGTTGTTGGCAATCAAGCTGAAATCTTTATTGATCGTGGTCAAAAGGTTGTTTATGCTCCTATGGACTTTGCCATCGTTGTCGGCTGGAAGGCCATCATCAAGGCTATTTTCCCCAAGGTCATCGATGGTGATCTCTTGAAGCTTGTCCATATGTCCAATGGTTACCGTCTCCTTGATAACTCTGAACTTCTCAAGGTTGGCGATGTTGTTGATACTTATGCCTACATCAACGGTATCATCAACACTGACTCTGGTAAAATTGTTGAAGTCAAGGGTACTATCATTCGTGATGGTAAGCCAGTTCTTGAAGTCACTAGCCAGTTCTTGTACCGTGGCCAATTCAATGATTATGAGCACACCTTTGAACGTAAGTCTGAAACTCCTATGGAATTCAAGGTCAAGGATGTCAAGGACATTGCTGTTCTCAAGTCCAAGGAATGGATGCACTGGACTGATGCTTTGGAAAAGCACGAAGTTACCGTTGGTTGTTCTTTGATCTTCAGATTGAACTCTGAAGTCAAGTACAAGAACAAGAAGGTTTACTCTAGTGTCAAAACTTGGGGTACTGTTGGTATGCAGGTATCTACTAAGGAATTTGTCGAAATTGCCAAGGTTGAATACGAATCTGGTGAGAGCCACGGTAACCCTGTGATTGAATACTTGAAGCGCAACGCTCAAGAAATCGAGCAAGCTCACTTCTTTGAAAATGGTGGTTACTCTGTCATGCCAAGCAAATCCACTTACTCCTCTGTCGTTCGTGCTCCTTCTTCCAACGAGCCTTATGCTAGCGTCTCTGGTGATTTCAATCCCATTCACGTCAACCCTTACTTTGCTGATCTTGCTCAATTACCTGGTACCATCACTCACGGTATGTGGACTAGTGCCTCTACCCGTAAGTTTGTTGAAATCTTTGCTGCCGATAACGTTCCTCGTCGTGTCGTTGCTTACGATGTCAAGTTTGTTGGTATGGTCTTGCCCTCTGATAGACTCGAGACCAAGCTTTACCACACTGGTATGAAGAACGGTCGTAAGATCATCAAGGTTGAAACTTTCAATCAAAACAACGAAAAGGTAGTTGAAGGTACTGCTGAAGTTGAACAACCTGTTACTGCCTATGTCTTCACTGGCCAAGGTTCTCAAGAACAAGGTATGGGTATGGCCCTTTATGATAGCTCTCCTGTTGCCAGAAAGATTTGGGATGAAGCTGATAAGCACTTTATGGAGAACTATGGCTTCTCTATCCTTGAGATCGTCCGTAACAACCCCAAGGAAAAGGTTGTTCACTTTGGTGGTCTTCGTGGTAAGAAGATCCGTCAGAACTACATGAGCATGACTTATGATACTGCTGAGGCTGATGGTACTATCAAGACCTTGCCATTGTTCCCCACCATTAATGAGCGTACTGCCTTCTATACCTTCCGCTCTCCTACTGGTCTTTTGTTCGCCACTCAATTCACTCAACCTGCCTTGACATTGATGGAAAAGGCTGCCTTTGAAGACATGCGCTCCAAGGAATTGATTCAATCCAACTGTGCTTTCGCTGGTCACTCTCTTGGTGAATACGCTGCATTAGCCTCTGTTGGTGATGTCTTGCCTTTGACTTCTCTTGTTGATATTGTCTTCTACCGTGGTATGACCATGCAATCTGCAGTCAAGCGTGATGAAGAAGGTCGCTCCAACTATGGTATGGCTGCCATCAATCCTTCTCGTGTTTCCAAGACCTTTAACGACACTGCTCTTCGTTTCGTTGTTGATGCCATTGCTCAACGTGGTGACGTCTTGGAAATTGTCAACTTCAACGTTGAAAACTGGCAATATGTCGCAGCTGGTGCTCTTCAAAACCTTGATGCTCTCACTAACGTCTTGAATTACATCAAGACTGCCAATATTGACATTCAAAAGTTGATGGAAACCATGTCTCTTGAAGATGTCAAGAAGCACTTGGATGAAATCATTGATGGTGTTTTTGAAAAGACCAAGGCTAAGTTGGCTAAGGGTCGTATTGTTCTCGAACGTGGTTATGCTACTGTTCCTCTTCCTGGTATTGACGTACCTTTTCACTCTTCCTTCTTGCTTAGTGGTGTCACTCCATTCCGTGGCTTCTTGGCCAAGAAGTTTGATCCTTCAGACATTGATGTTGGTCAATTGACCGCCAAGTACATTCCTAACTTGACTGCTAAGCCTTTCAGCACTGACAAGAGCTACATTGAAGATGTCTACAAGTTGACCTCCAGTCCTCGTTTGGCTGAAGTGCTTGAAAACTGGTCTCCTGAAAAGTATGTCACGCCTGCACAACAGCAACATCTTGGTTATATTCTCTTGATTGAACTCTTGGCTTACCAATTCGCCTCACCTGTTCGTTGGATTGAAACTCAAGATCAATTGTTCAAGAACTACCAGGTTGAACGTCTTATTGAAGTCGGTCCTTCTCCCACTCTTAGTGATATGGCTGTTCGTACTTTGAACCTTAAGTACCAAGCTTACGACAATGCTTTAAGTAACCGTCGTCAGAACTTGAGCATTGCTAAGGATGCTAAGGAAATCTATTATGAATTCGAAAGCGCTGTTGAAGAAGAACCCGAAGCTACTCCTGCTCCTGCTGCTTCTACACCTGCTCCTGCTCCTGCCGCTGCCGCTGCTCCTGCTCCTGTTGCTGCCCCTGCTCCTGCTCCTGCTGCCGCTGCCGGGCCCGCTGCTGCTGTCAGTGATGCACCCATTACTGCCACCGAAGTTCTTCATGCTGTCATTGCTCAAAAGTTGAAGAAGTCTCTTGATGAAGTGCCCATGTCCAAGGCTATCAAGGACTTGGTTGGTGGTAAATCTACCCTTCAAAACGAAATCCTTGGTGATTTGCAAAAGGAATTTACCAATGCTGTTCCTGAAAAGTCTGAAGAAACTCCTTTGGACGAACTTGGTTCTGCCTTGAACAACGGGTTCTCTGGTGCTCTCGGTAAACATTCTTCTACTTTGATTGCCAAGATGATTGGTGCCAAGATGCCTGGTGGTTTTACCTTGAACTCTGCAAAGAGTTATCTTTCCAACTCCTATGGTCTTGGAAGCGGTCGTACTGATGGTGCCCTCTTGGTTGCCATTACCATGGAGCCTGCTTCTCGTCTCGGATCTGAAGCTGAAGCTAAGGCTTGGTTGGACAGTGTTGCTCAGGCTTATGCTAAGAAAGCCGGTATCACTCTCTCTGCACCTGGTTCAGGTTCTGCTGGTGCCGCTGGTGCTGCTACTGCTGTTATCAGCAGCGAAGAGTTAGACGCTTTGAAGGCTAAGCAAGATGCCTTGATTTACCAACAGCTCAACTTGTACGCCAAGTACCTTCAAAAGGACTTGCGTGAAGGTGCCAAGAAGTACGAACAAGAAAAGACCACAACTGCTAAATTGCAAGCTGAACTTGACTTGTGGTTGGCCGAACATGGTGATATCTATGCTGAAGGCATCAAACCTGTCTTCTCTGCTCTCAAGGCCCGTCGTTATGACTCTCACTGGAACTGGGCTCGTCAAGATGCTCTTGAGATGTGGTACGACATCATCTTTGGTAAACTTGCTGTTGTTGACCGTGAGATCACTGCCAAGTGTATCCGTGTCATGAACCGCGCTTACCCTCAGTTGTTGGATTTCATGCGTTACAATGTCGAAAAGTGTGCAACTGACAAGGGTGAAACTTACAGACTCGCCAAGGAATTCGGTCAAGCTTTGATTGAAAACTGTGTTGATGTACTCGCTGAAAACCCTGTCTACAAGGACGTCGGTTTCCCTACTGGTCCCAAGACTACTGTCACTGAGAAGGGTGACATCAACTACGCTGAAGTTCCTCGCCCTGGCTGCCGCAAGTTGGCTGATTATGTCAGAGACATGGTTGCTGGTTCTCAAATGACCGAGCTTTCTGAACGCCTCAAGGCTCAACACGGTGTTGCTCGTATGCCCTTCTTACATCTTAAGAAGAAGAACCCCAGTGAACCAAGTGGATGGGAATTCAGCAATGAATTAACTTCTTCTTACCTTGATGTCTTGCGCGAAATTGCTGAAAAGGGCATCACCTTTGTTGACAAGTGTGTTCTTTTAACTGGTGCCGGTAAGGACTCTATTGGTTCTGAGGTCTTGAAGGGTCTTATTGCTGGTGGTGCCAAGGTCATTGTTACTACTTCCCGTTTCAGTCCTCAGGTCACCAAGTACTTCCAATCCATTTATGAAACTTATGGTTCTAAGGGATCTGAACTTGTCGTTGTACCTTTCAACCAAGGTTCCAAGTTGGATGTTGATGCTTTAGTCAATTACATCTACGATCCTAAGGGACTTAACTGGGATCTCGACTTTATCATTCCCTTCGCTGCTATTCCTGAAAATGGTCGTGAGATCGATTCTATTGACTCCAAGTCCGAACTCGCTCACCGTATCATGTTGACTAATCTTCTCCGTATGCTCGGTAATGTCAAGACGCACAAGCAGAAGATTGGATCTGACACCCGTCCTGCTCAAGTCATTCTTCCCTTGTCTCCTAACCACGGTACTTTTGGTGCTGATGGTCTCTATGGTGAATCCAAGATCTCACTTGAAACCTTGTTCAACCGTTGGTACTCTGAAAGCTGGTCTCAATACTTGCTTATTGCCGGTGCTGTCATCGGTTGGACTCGTGGTACTGGTTTGATGAGCGCCAACAACATGGTTGCTGAAGGCATTGAATCTCTCGGTACCAGAACCTTCTCCACTGTTGAAATGTCTTTCAACATCCTTGGTCTCATGCATCCTTCTATTGTTGAACTCTGTCAAACTGAACCTGTTTGGGCTGATCTTAACGGTGGTCTTCAATTTGTTCACAACTTGCAAGAAGTCAACATGAAGCTCCGTAAGGAAATTCGTGAAACTGCTGAAATCCGTAGAGCTATTGATGCCGAGAATGCACTTGACTTCAAGGTCATCTTTGGTGAAGAAGCCGAACGCAAGCATAAGCCTCACAAGATCACTCCTCGTGCCAACATGAAGTTTGACTTCCCTAAGCTTAAACCTTATGAATCCTTAAAGCACCTTAGCCACCTTAAGGGTATGCTTGATCTTGAACAAGTGATCGTTGTTACTGGTTTCGGTGAAGTCTCACCTTGGGGTAACGCCAGAACCCGTTGGGAAATGGAAGCCTATGGTGAATTCTCTCTTGAAGGTTGTATTGAAATGGCCTGGATCATGGGCTACATTAAGCACCACAACGGTAACTTGAAGAACGGTAAGTTCTACTCTGGCTGGTTAGACGCCAAGACTGGTGAACCTGTCGAAGATAAGGATATCAAGAGCAAGTATGAAAAGAAGATCCTTGAACACAGCGGTATTCGTTTCATTGGTAAGTTGTTAATTATTTTGCGAATGTACATCATTGACTAACATTCAACAATAGAACCCGAAGTCATGCATGGTTACAACCCTGAAAAGAAGATGCTCATGCAAGAAATTGTTGTTGACCATGACCTTGAGCCTTTCGAATGCTCCAAGGAAGAAGCTGAACACTTCAAGCATCAACAAGGTGATAAGGCTGATGTATACGAAACTGCCAATGGCGACTGGTGTGTCATCTTGCGTAAGGGCGCTACCTTGTATGTTCCCAAGGCTCTTCGCTTCGACCGTCTTGTTGCAGGTCAAATTCCTACTGGTTGGGACGCTACCCGTTACGGTGTTCCTAAGGACATTGTTGAACAAGTTGATCCTGTTACTCTGTTCAACATTGTTTCCACTGTTGAAGCCTTTGTCTCTGCTGGTATCACCGATCCTTATGAATTCTTCAAGTATGTCCACGTTTCTGAAGTCGGTAACACTACTGGTTCTGGTGTCGGTGGTCAACTTGCTCAAAGAGGTCTCTTCCGTGATCGTCTTCTTGACAAGCCCGTTCAAAAGGACATTCTTCAAGAATCCTTCATCAATACTATGCCTGCCTGGGTCAACATGTTGTTGCTCTCTTCATCTGGTCCTATCAAGACTCCTGTCAATGCATGTGCTACATCTGCTGTTTCTATCGAATTGGCTTGTGAGTCTTTGCTCACCGGTAAAGCCAAGATCATGATTGCTGGTGCTACTGAAGACATCACTGAAGAATCAAGCTATGAATTCGCCAACATGAAGGCTACCTCTAACGCTGTTGATGAACTCGAACATGGTCGTACTCCTGCTGAAATGTCTCGCCCTACTACTACTACTAGAAACGGTTTCATGGAAGCTCACGGTTCCGGTAACCACATTCTCATGTCAGCAGCCACTGCTATCGAAATTGGCTGTCCTATCTACGGTATTGTTGCTCTTAGTAACACTGCTACTGATAAGGAAGGACGTTCTGTTCCTGCTCCTGGTGCTGGTATCTTGACCACTGCCCGTGAAAACTCTGGCAAGAGAGCAAGCCCCTTGTTGGACTTCAACTACCGTGCTAGACAAATCAAGGCTCGTCGTGCTCAGATCAAGGCTTGGGTTGAAAGCGAATACGCCTTGTTGCGTGAGGAATTAGAAGAATTAAAGGCTTCTGGTGAATTAGCTCCTGAAGATGAAGAATCATGGATTGAAGAAAGAACTACGTTTATCCATCGTGAAGCTAAACGCCAAGAAAAGGAAGCCTTGAGCACCTATAACCACCAATTCTACAAGAACGACCCAAGCATTGCTCCTCTCCGTGGTGCTCTTGCTGTCTATGGTTTAACTATTGATGACATTGGTGTTGCCTCATTCCATGGTACATCTACCAAGGCTAACGATAAGAACGAATCACGTGTGCTCAACACTCAATTGAAACATCTTGGCCGTACTAAGGGTAACGCTCTCTTGGCTATTACTCAAAAGTACTTGACTGGTCATCCTAAGGGTCCTGCTGCTTCTTGGATGGCTAACGGTATGATCCAATGCTTGCTCAGTGGTCTTATCCCTGGTAACCGCAATGCTGATAACGTTGATGTTGTCATGAAGGACTTTGAATACATCCTTTATCCTTCTCGCTCTATTCAAACTGATGGCTTAAAGGCTGGTCTTCTCAAGTCTTTCGGTTTCGGTCAAGCTGGTGGTGAAATCTTGATTATCCATCCTGACTATGTTCTCGCTTCATTGGAAGAATCTCAATACAATGAATACAAGGCTAAGAACGCTCAACGTTATGCCAAGGCTTACCGCTACCTCCATGACTCTATTACTGGTGTTGCTGACTTTGTTCAAGTAAAGACTGAAGCTCCTTACAGCGCTGAACTTGAGTCCTCTGTCTACTTGAACCCTAGCGCTCGTACTGAATACTCCAAGGAAAAGAAATCATGGCACTTTACCAACAAGTCTGCTAGCCGCGCTACTCCCTCTATCGGCGACGCAACTGTTACCAAGAACATTCTTTCTTCTCTTACCGAGCAACAAGCTGGCAAGAAGGGTGTTGGTGTAGATGTTGAATTGACCAACGCTTTCAATGTTGAAAACGCTACTTTCATCGAACGCAACTTTACTCCTGCTGAAATTGAATACTGTAACTCTCGCCCTGATCCTCAAGCTAGCTTCACAGGCCGTTGGTCTGCCAAGGAAGCTGTCTTTAAGGCTATCTCATCCTATGGTAACATCGCCTCATCAGGAGCTGGTGCCCCCTTGAAAGAAATTGAGATCAAGTCCAATGAAGTTGGTGCTCCCGAAGTTGTCTTGACCGGTAAAGCCAAGGAAGCCGCTGGAGCTGCTGGAGTTAAATCAGTGAGCGTATCAATCAGCCATAGTGGTGCTTACAGTGTTGCTGTTGCTCTTGCTCAGTAAAAAAACAAAAAAACTAGGAATTAGAAATATATTTGTATCATTATGTTTATAAAATAAAAAACTATATTGTTTTGTTTAAATTATTCGTTTTCTTCCTCTTTCTCTTTTGAACATAGCAGAATTCTTTTTCTCACATACATAACAATAGTACTTTTTACAATTAGTATGCTTTAATCATCCAATTATAGATAATGCTTTAATGAACATCACGAGATCTTGGCCTTCTCTTATGCACATAGTATGTCAAGCTGAAATCGATGTTCTCACATGTATCATGCTTTGCCTTCTTACTCTGTCAGAATATATTTTAGTCATGGCACATTAACCATAAACGTTATGTTGTACAAATAGTAATGCTATAACTTTCTTGGTAAAAGGTGGGGGGACATTTATGCATATCTCAATGAGACATAAATTATAGGATGAATGGTGCTATGCAAGACAGATTCTAGACATATAGCTTATAATACCACCCAGGGTTATCTGTTTGTTCTCAAATGCAAGTTGCAGCTATACGTTCCTAACCTTTTTCTGCTGAATGACATATGTGTTCCAGAGTTAGTCTCGTAGGAATTGGGTTAATTATGCTTTAGTACAATTTTCAAAAAAAAAAACGAGATGTTCCCACAAAACTTGTTATCAAATGATAACTCATTTATATTGGGTGGGAAGCATTACGTGAAGGTACAAATTTGAGTATGCTTTAGTTGAACAAAAGAGCGCTCCGAAATCAGAACCTTTAACATCTGAATATGTGTATGATGACATTTACAGAGATAAAAATATAGTATACATACACACAAGGGGAATGATCTAGTAACCATAGCAGCAAAGAGTTTATTCAAAAAAGATATACAGTGTTTTTCACACTTCACTGCCACTCAGCCCAAAAGTCCTAATTCTGTATCACACACGTTGTTTGTGCAATTTCAGAACTATTTTTTCCCTGAATCTGTTCATTGTTTGAACAGAGCTTTTATATTTAAACTTTAATTTTCTTTCTTTCTCTCTCTCTCTCTTTTTTCTCTTTGTTATTCTTTTTATCATGTCTCCTGCTGCTACAGCCACTGCACTTGCTACACCCACAGCACCAACAACAACAGGTGTCTTGCCTGGCCACGTTGAAAACCTAACAGGTGCTCAAACAGATATGCTCAAAGCCATGTGGAGTCGTCTATTCGAACTGTTCAAACAAAAAGGTACAGAATATAAACCAGAACCAAAGACAGAAAAGGCTCCTTCTGTCAAGAAGACGGGCTGGTTTGGTAAAAAGGCTGCCATCGAAGAAAAGAGTACAGATGTTTTTCTTGGCACCACAACCGATCCTTCCTGGATGAACTTACCTCTCGAAAAGGCATTGCCCTTGATTCCTGGTACACAACTTCGAACTACCTTTTGGAATATGGTGGCCACAGACAATCCGGACGCAGTTGTCCTTCGATTCTTGCGTGCTCGAAAGTGGGATATAGATGCCGCCTACAACATGATCACCAATACACTCCGATGGCGTTTGCATATGCGTGTGGATGATATCGTCGCTCTTGGTGAAAATGGAATACGCGATGAATTGAATAAGTTACAACCTGATCTCGGCGATTGCTTCATCACTCAGCTTAATTCTGGTAAGGCTTATTTGGGTGGGCCTGACAAAGCTGATCGTGGCATCTGGTAAAATATCATTTTGAAACTCTGTATAGATTGAATCTCACGTCAACTGTAGTTTCATCAATGTCAATTTACACAGAAAAGAAGACCAACCGAGTGAAGTGATCAAGCTTTTGACAATTTACATTATGGAGACTTCTCGAATGATAGTGCATCAACCTGTGGAGGCAGCTTGTATCGTTTTCAATATGGACGGATTTACCTTAAAGAATATGGTATGTGCATAAGCATGGTGGTTAAAGAGGCGATGGACAAAGTGTAACGTCGATTATATTAACTTTACTATAGGACTTTGATTTTGTCAAGTTCCTCGTTACATGCTTTGAGGCTTATTACCCAGAGACACTAGGCTCTTGCTTGATCCATAAGGCACCTTGGGTCTTTTCAACTGTCTGGTCCCTAATCACGCCTCTTTTGGATCCTGTAGTTGCTAGCAAGATTCATTTTACAAAGGATGTAAACGAGTTGACACAATATGTTGATATTTCCGCTCTTCCAGGCAATATTTCTGGCGAAAAGGACAAAAAGACAAAAGATGAAGCCATCAAAGTGGATCCTGTTTCTCCAGGCACACTTGATAAACCGTCAACGCCTGCTTATCAAGAATATTTATCTATGATCGAAACATACGAGGCAGAGACAAACCAATGGACAAAGATTAAATCAGCCGAAAAGGACGCAAGCTGTAGCGCCAGACGTGAGCTCGCAAGGGAATTCCGTTTGGCTCGTGTGAATGCAGAAAGAGATATACGAGGTCCTTCTTCTTATGAAGCCAAAGGTCTTGCCACAATAAACGAAAAGGGTCGTCTTATTCTTGATTTTGGCGGTGACTGGACACCTTTAGATATTACCGAATCAGTCTAATTCCTTCGTACACCGTAATTTATTTATTTACCCAAACAATAAACTTGTTGCATATTAAAGAATAGTAAATAGTCTGCATAAATTATAATTCTTCAAGTTTATTTAAGAAATTAAACAGTAAAATGTAAATGAGTATGGTCTAATGTGCGCTTAGTGTCTAGCGCTTTGGACAGCATTCAACAGGCTGTGCTTGGAATCATCCATTTCAAGAGACCAAATCATGCAACCAGCAAGACCTTCAGACTTAGCATATTCCATCTTGGCTTGGATAGACTTGGGGTTATCAAAGGTCAAAAACTTGGAGTCAGCAGCATGGAAGGCATAAGGAGTTTGAGATTGCTCATCCCAGTAGGACTTCCAACCATTCTTGTTTTGTTGAATACCTTGGGCAACGATGGATCTGTATTGGAATTCACCAGTGTAGCCAGGCTTAGCACCAGGGCAAGGATCGGCAGCCAATTCATCGTACTTATCACCTTGGATAGGGGTATGGCCGTCAAGCTTGACATACATACCAGAAATTTCTGTGATGGGTTGAGCAGTCTTGAGGGCCTTACCGTAGAAGGCAAGACCGATATGCATCTTGTTCTTGGGAATACCTGCGTTGGCCCAGAGATTAACGGTGGTATCGACACCCCAACCGTGGGAGGAACCACGGATGGCAGCATTAGGAGCAGCAACATCGTTCCAGGAGCCGTTGTATTCGTAGGACATGAGGTAGAAGTAATCAACAGTGGTGGCCCAGGCAGGGTCAAAGCGTCCAATACTACGACCATTTTCATCATTGAAGGGGCCAACAGGAGCAGCAACAGTGAGAACCTTGTGAATCTTAGGATATTTAGCATCAAGCTTCTTGCGCAATGATTGGAAGAGAGCAAGATAGTTGGCGGTATCCTTGGGGTTTCTTTCACTGCAAGCAATGCTGTCAGGGCTATTGGGGAATTCTATGAAAAAAGGGGGCGTGTCAGATAAAGTCTTCTTAATCATCCAAGAAAAAAAACTTACCCCAATCCAAGTTGACACCATCGAGATTGTACTTGTCAACCAAGGCAACAATCTTGCTAGCAAAGGTTTCGCGGTTAGCATCAGCAACGAGAGAACTCATGTGGATGGATCCAGACCAACTATCATACAAGGTTAGTTTGTGTTTTGTTTGAACAACTGTAACTTACCCAGCAACACTGATACTGACACCAACATTGTGCTTATGAGCTTCAGTGACAACTAGAGAAAGGGGTTAGTCAGCTTTTTAAATCGTATCGTGATCGATGTGTAACATACGTTTCTTCAAGTTGTTGCCGTCAAAGTTCTTGAGGTCGCCCTTGGCATTGGGTTCAGCAAAGGCATAGACAATGTGATCCAACTTGTTCCATGCAATGTTCTTGGGGGTATCCCAGTCAAGGACATAGGCAACTATCTTGTGCTTAGGGTAAGCCTTTTGGTGAGCATGAGTGGTGGGCGTCTTCTTGGTAGTGGACTTCTTGGAGCCCTTCTTGGAGGTCTTCTTGGTAACTTTCTTGGTAGTCTTCTTCTTTCCAGTAGAATGATGAGCAGGGGTATGATGTTTCTTGGGAGAATGCTTATTGTGATGATGAGCGACACTCTTATGCTTGGAGTGTCCCTTGGTATGAGAGGCAGCAGATGCGGTATAAGTAAAGAGCACACAGAGTGCAATGAGAATGAATAAAAGATTACGCATTGCTAATGTGTGAAGAGAGAAAACACGAACAATGAAGACAGGGTTTTTATATATCGCGATTTGCTGCCAAAGTTTTATTTACAAAAATAGCTTTATTCAATTTGTACAATATAATTAATTGAATTTGTGTAAGTCTCATTTTGTTGTTATAGTTACTCCGCGGCCGATCTCCTTTTGAATGGTAGCTTCTTCTTGTCCTTGCTTGAATTCTTCTTACGACGTTTCTCCAAGATACGGTCGACCGCCTTATCTCCCAATCGTTGGTATCTATCCATCAACTCAAGCTTACGTTTCTCGGCTATTGTTTCGATGTCAGTATAGAAAGAATAAAAAGATGAATAAACTTACATCTCTTGAGGAAGTAAGGCTTTTTCCCTTGTTTCACTAATTCAGCTTCCTGCTTCTTTCTCTGTCGAATCAATTCTTGTTTTCTCTTTCGATCTTCTTTTGTTTTCTCCGAAGACACCTGTTAAATGAACAATTATAGGAATTAATTGGCCTCAATGTAAAACGTAGAAACCGGATTTTTTTTTTACCATTTTAGTCAACATCATTTTCAAGTTCTCTACCGTTTCTGGATCTCGTTCCTTCTTGATTTGTTCCTTGAGCATGTCTATTTCAGATTTACGATACTCCTCTAAAAAACCGTATGATTTTTCAAATAAATCTTGGTTGAAGTGACCAGAAAGCTTATCAAATCTTGGGTCGCGTCGTTTCTATTTTATCTTATTGTATAAATAAATCTCTCTCAGAAAAAAATGTTAACGTTTACCTCTGCTTGTAAAGGAACAACCGTTCGGAGTCGAGTGACAGCCCTTTTGGATGACATCTCCATGGGTCTATAGTTGTATTAGTCTCTTCCTATTGTTCGAATTTTTTATTATCAGATCAAACCTGTGTTTGCTTTCTCTTTTCATCTCTTGGTCGCTCTTCTTTAACTTTTTATCCTTCTTTTTAAGCTGACTCGCTGCTCCTTCGAGATCCTTCAAGATCTGTGCTTTAGACACTTTCTTCTTTTCTAATGAATCATTGACTCCCATTTTATTGTTGATTTCCGCAAGTTGTTCGAATGATACATGAGCAAGATCTAATATTATCGTCTTAAAAAATAATCATTTAAGCACTCAAATTTACCTCTTTTCATTTTTGCTATTTTAGCTGCTCTATCATTCTCATCGTCTTCTATTTCACTTTCGTCTTCTTCTTCCTGAATGAAGCCATTAGTCTCACATTAAAGATTACTTTAACTTCAATTACATTCTCAGTTTCACTTTGCTCATTCTCATCAAACTCTTCTTCCTCACTTTCATCATATTCTTGTTCACTCTGATCGTATTCCTCTTGTTCAGATTCACTTTCTATCGGTCTATTAATGTGCTTTCTTGCCATTATTCCTTTTACTCGTGGAAAAAAAGAAAAAAAAAAGACAGGTTCGGCTTATCAAAGCCACAGCTTGCATAAATTTACACATCAAGGCATCAGTTAATTGGGGGAAATATGGATTATACATAGAGAAAGAGAGGCAGTATCCATGCGATTGGATACACTATGATCCTAAGATAGGCATTCGTTCTTAATAGCAGCAGGCTACATGACCAGCAATCCAACTTTACGTTCTATCATGTTCATCGTACACTTCCTGCACATGTTATCTGCTCTAAAAGGACTCTATTGTTGTTACATTAGTGATACAACCTTTTGCATTACTTTGTCTCGACAATAGGATCAGTAGTAAACCCCAAAAGCTGATCAATTAATCTTGATATTATTATGGATATAATGTAATCTGCAAGATTGTAAATATGTGTGTAACCGAATTTCATTTTATCTCATTTATGAATGTGTAAATACACCCCTTCCTGATCTGTTTTAGAGTGTGCCTAAGTATGTATGAGATAAAGGATTATTTAAACGTGAGCCTATGTGTTTTATTTTATAAGCTTTGTAATCATGCGCCTTGAAGGGGAGCATCTTTCAAAAGCTGACATAAAATATATGTAGGCTAAAAAACCGATTATGTAAGAAATTTATTGTTTTTAATTATAATCATGAAATAGTGACAGCAACATAAGTTAATACAATGGGGTTGCCAAGAGTAGCAAAGTAGTAACTAAGCAACAGGGATTGCTTATTCAAGAATGACTTGTTGTACAAAATAATGCTGTACCTATCTACTCTAAAATCAGACAATTAGGCAAATTAATATATGGACGGTCATCCATTTATTTATGGAAAGTGAGAGAAATGAAAAAAAAAGCACTCAATATTACCTGTATCAGATTACCTTTGTATCTACTAGGCGGATTATTTTTTTTTTCTTTTTTTTTTTTCTTGCTGTTGTTGTTGAAGCACCTCTTTTCTCTTCCTAGAAGAGGCTGTAGGATTAAAGGGGCCTCGTGTAAATCGCGATGGCCGGGTCCCAGTTCTTTCTCAACTATATCATAATATGCTTAAAATTTAGAGCAGCAGCTCTGTCTCTGTTCCAAAGTTTCGGGTAATTGAGCATTATACGATTGTCGATTGCGCGCTTACAGACCACACTCACAAAGTCTGCATTATATAATGCTTTTGAAATAAGATTGCTTACCAAAGAAGTTCATTACATACAGTGCTTGGGTACTTCTTTTATGAGGGCCGGGGTTGTCAACCGTCTTCCACTTCTCCTGCACAATGAACCTAAACTCCAAAAGGGGGACCGTGTTTACTACAGCGATTTAGAGTAAACTCTGGACCTACCATTACCTTTCCAAACAGAAAGCGAAATTGACACCATATTTCCAAAGTGTATTACATGTTTTGCAGACAAGTGCACTGTAACCTTTGACACGAACGGCTTCTCCCAGAAATTTAATATCACACTGACTGTAAATCTTGAAAGTTTTGGATTTATCAATTGGTACAACCATAAGATCTCCAACAGCTTCTCTTTTCAAACATCGCCACAAGGTACCAGTAGCATCACAACGTAGACCTTTGAGCTTGACGATGCTTTTTACAAACCATCCCGTTGCCAAATACAGTAAGAACTTTCGACTTTCCCAGAGTATCCTATGCTCCCGCTTACTACTTCTGTACAAAGCATATAGGACATATAGAGGGACATTTAGGAGAACTTGAACATTGCTGAAAAAGGCTGGTCCCGTGTCCTCCATTAAGCCACATAAGCCTTTATTAAGACCAGCAAGCATCAAGAGTAGGTAGAAGAGCAAAAGAACTGTAGGTGTTGTGTGAATACAAATACCTGCGTATTCTTTCCTCCCTTTTTTTTTTATTCATTTGCTTTTTATCACTCGTTTCTGTTCTTTTCTATTATGCTTTGAATCTTCATATAGTAGCATATTGACCATCATCTCAGGTGTCCTTTGTCTCTTTTGAGAAAGAAAAAACAGTACATGATATATTACGTACATGCTTTAATCTAGTATTAGACAACGTAAATAAATGTATATACAGTAGAGCTAAATAGAGCCTTTAATGGATTATGCAGCGTCATGCCTTGAATATAATAACTTCTCATGTAGACGCTACATTTACCTATTTCGGAAACCTTTCACAAAGCTAAATGGTTATCAGCTTGTAATACCTTTCCACAATTTTGATCATAGGACATGTCAGAAGGGGGAGACAAGGTCGCCATTTTTTCAATATTTTATGCGTAGATCACGGCCCTTTGTAAAAAATAGTTCTCAACAAAGGATGAAGCAAGAGGAAGGACTGTAGCTGAAATCATATGGTTCTTTCTTTGTTTTCAATTTTAAACAGATGCCAAAATGGTCATTTTTTCAACTTTCCAAGTACAAGACTCGGTTCAATACTGAGTAGTTGTCAATTGAGCCGTAACTGATCCTTCTTTACAATACAAAAAGTAACCTTATTTGTAGCTTTTTAAAATCACTCAAGAACCCGTGTCATAGCCGAAATAGGAATGTACACCGTTCTCTCACACAAAAGGTTGTAAAAGAGAGAGAGATGCTTCTATACAAAAAGTGATGTTCATTTCACTTTGTTGATTCATTGCCAGGATGGTTTTTAACTGAGTGGTAATTCTGTATTTTTTTTTGGGACCAAAAAAAAAGTAGTACACACACACACACATACACGCTGGTTTTTTTATTTTCTCCTTTCTTTCTTTATATTTTTCGTTACTGACATTGACTCAATCAAGAGCATACAAACATCATTAATTGACCATGTTGGGAAGAATATTTCATTTTACAGCAGACGCAGTACTTGTCTCAACTGTACTTGCAGGTATCAAAAGAAACACTGGTTTAGAGTAAGTCGCAGCAAATAAAAAAAAAGAAAGAAAGAAACTAGGGCCAACTGATGAAATAATATAGGTCAGCCACTAACCAAATAGAGCATGAAGAAATTAAAAAGTATGTGACTAAATATCTCGACATTGGAGAATGGGTTATGGATACCAGCATTGGACTGATGAACAGTTCACCCTACTTTGAACGCAAAAAATAAAAAGAGATGTGATTTATTATGTACAATGAATAGGATGGGAGAGTAGTACATGAAGGACGTGAGAACTAGATGGGTAGGGTATCTGATGTAGTGGTGGTAGCTGTATCATCATCCTCTTCTTCATAAGACCAAGCAGAGAATTCATTATCATCTATATATTTATCATCAAACTTGAATTCAGGAATCATAATGGGTGGTGGTTTATTGTCACGCTTCAATGGAGGAGTGCATCGAGTAGGCACGATTTGGATACGATCAGGTCGTTTATTATGATAGAGATGGGATTCATAGAGGATAATTGGCTCACTAGAGGGCTCCAGTGTAGATCCAGTAAATCTAGTGAGAATAATGGGCGAAGACATGTTAAAAGATAGAAAGGAAAAGAGATGCAAAAATCGAGAGAGGGTTTAAATACATAGCGTGGGTTCACCTTGATGCATGTTATTTGTCTCTCCATTTCCTTTTTTGTAATTCAAAAAAAAAAAGAAGAGTAAATCATTTACACATCTTTGACGTGTTCTATTTTATTACACCTTGATACATGCTGGCCTCTATATTTTATCATATATTTCCCATTTTCTTGTTCTATAACCGTCTTATTGACAGGACAATCCTAAAATAAAGAATGGTATGAATTTCATATGAGTACGGAGCTAGTCACCATGGTATCCGAATTTATCCGACCATAATTACCCTACCTTACTAGCACATTTAAAGTAAATACTTTTAAGTCCAGTTCTTTTTTGTAGCGTGTTTCCATTTGTTTTCCAAAAGTACCCGTCGTCGAATGGAAACTCATGGGTTTCGATCACTTTACTAATGGCTTGTACAGACCTTTTCCTTCTAATATCACATAAGAGACAATCATCTTTTTACTATTATGCAGAATTACCTAATGTTGCTATTCTTATTTATTATCTCATTAGGCATGATTCTCCTATAAGGATAATGATAGCGTTGGCTTAAATATAGATCAATCTCTTTCGATCTCAGTTTAGCTTCTTCTGTCCGTCGTTTATCTTCTTCAACTTTGCTCATCAAAATAAGCTTTAATAGCTCAGGATCCGACTGGTATTTTGAAATGACAGCTTGTAAATCAGTTTTTTTAGCCTTTAGATCATTCTGGTTCATTTTACAATGTGTTGTTTCTTTATTCATATTGTGTCAAAAAATAAAAGAAGGGAAAAGAAGAGGGATCTGATGAGTACATACGGGAAACTAAATGGAAAAAGGGGTGATCAATGCCAACTTTCCCAGGCATTATCATTCAGAAACGGATAGAAAAACACTGGGAGGAGGGTTTACCTTGTCAATTTCATCATAGTTTGCTTACCCCGCATATTAACATGTCTTTTTTTAGTAAAATTTTCAATTTTTCCCGGACTTTACCATTCTCAGCAAATAAACATTTATGCGAATGAATTCATATGCTTTTTAACTTTTAGGCTCATTCAATGTTCAGTATTGACTAGCCTTAGACGCTAATTTAGTCTTGTTTAATCCTGCCCTGTTTTTTTATTTGTGATAAGTCTGTGTTACGCTTGGAACACTTTTTACCATCTTGCCTAGCCAGCCTCAAAGCGTGGGAAATGATAATCACCATTTTTATCAAGTAAATGGTATCATTTTATCCATGGTTTTTACTAGATGAGGTATAGTCAATTTAATTTCATTATTCAATTGATATATTCTTTTGTACATTGTCTTGTTTGTTTTCATCGTAACCAACATCTCAAAGGTTACTCTAAATGTTAGAGTGTTTTCTAAATCTATTATCTTTTCAAACCCTTTACTCTTATGTCTATGATTTAATAGCCTCAGTTAACAGAGTTAAATATATCAAAATATCCTACAACGGCTCATAAACACTTTTCTTTTTGGCTTCACAAAGATGACACAATTGACGGAAGAAGGGCTTGAAATGTCACCATATGCTCTTCAAATGATATTTTATAGAAGAAAAAACAATTTTTTTTAATGCCTGCTGTCTTTGTCTGATATAAATGACCATATCAAGTATTGTATTAGGAGGCTATCTTGCTGATGCTTGCAAATAAAAAATTTGACGTCTTTCCTATATACGCTACTGATGCCCGTACTTGAAGACGCCATATCATTGCAATACAAAGAAGTAGAATCACTTTCTCCTGTGTGTCTTGAGATACATACACGTGTTGCTGAAGTTCCAAGGGTTTATTATGTTCTTTGAGAGTGATAAATCCATGAATTGCTCGAATGTTAAATGACTTGCCATACTTGCTATATATGAATCTTTTTCTATGAATGATAAAAGACCAGGTGCTAATAGATTTATATACTGCATTTGATTTCGTTCTAAATATATGTAAATGGCTTGGTTGCTTTATAGTAGTCGTTATCTGATGATAGACAATATTTTGATAGAGGCTTCTTGTAAACCATTCAAAACCGTTCAACGCTTTAAGTATGTTCCTTAACAGGGTGTAATGGTATTAGCCAATGAAATACGACCTTAATGTTGCCCTTGATCTATGACACTTTGTCACGACTCTTTTGAAAAGCTTGGTTATGTAGAAGACAAGCGGTGCTTAAATAGGTTTTCCTTTCTATATTTTTATAGATTCATTCTTTTTTTTTTTTAATGTCAATGTCTGTAGATAATTTTAAAACAAGCATATATGAGTACTTGGAAACTCTACCGACAATTACATTCATGCGCTTATTTGAAAAGCCAGCTACATGTTTAGCAATTTTTAGGTTAGAATACTTGAGAGAGAGAAAAAAAAAAAAAGAGTGTAGCTGAACATGTTCGTCTTGTAGATTACTACCAAGTGTTGGAAGACATCTAGTCATGTCACTATTATATGTACAAATGCCTATTTCTATCAGTGATATTCATTCTTGGGTCAATAAAGAAGGAGAAAAGTAAATAAGAATTACAATGTACATGCGTAGAACCAACCAAATTCCTTTCTGTAGAAAACTAGTAGAGGCATTACAGAAACTAGCCAGTCTTCGCATTATTGAGCAAAAAGATCAAGTTTTAATAATGAATGACACCTTTAGACGTCAGTTTCAAAACGCACTCACTGGAGGGTAAATAGGCGTGCAGGAAAAGCCTTGGAGGAAACTGTGTCTAATTTTTTACTAGAGGCACGCAACAATCATTTGGATTACCGTGTCCAACACCAGATAAGCATCCTGTAGACATCAACTTTTTAGATCATTATGCGACTACACAATGGGAGGCTATTCTTCATTATATGGTCGGTACTTCCTTAACCAAGAAGCCTAGTCGAGGCGTGTTAAACCTATTGGAGCGCAGTAAATTGATGCAGGAAAGGTAGGGACAGTCTATAAAAGAGAGAGAGATATAGGTCATTGATTATGTATTTTAGCCCAGATAATGGCGGTCAACTTCAAATCACAAACAAGGGCTTCCAGTTTCTATTGCAGGATGTGAATACACAAGTGTGGGCGTTTTTGCTACAATATTTGGATATGGCAGAGGTACGTGTATACAAAGTTTAATGTATGGATACATGCCTAAGCAAATTTCTTTCAGGTGCTTCAAATGGATCTAGTAGAAGTGCTCAACTTTTTCTTTCAGCTTGGATCATTAGAACTAGGCGAAGTAATTGACAGACGCATTGCTTTCTTTTTTCTTTTTAACCAACTCTATGAATAGAATTATTCAGTCGATACTTTAACACAAACACAATTACAAATGCTGGAAGATTTACGTGACTATGGCATTGTATACCAAAGAAAGGTAAGAATACTGGCTGAGCAAACATGTACACATGTAGGTTGTGTAGTTAATGATTGTAATATAGAAACACTCCAAAAGATATTATCCAACCAGACTAGCCACCACATTAACATCTGGAAAATCAGCTTTAGCTGCTGCTACTGTTAAATACAACCATTTAGCACAGACAAACGTGGATCAAACGGCTGATGGTGGTGATGATCAGGGATTTATCATTTTAGAAACAAATTATAAGCTTTATGCCTATACAGGTACATTGACAGTTCATACGATGCAAAACATGTGTATATTGACAACCATTTAGATTCACCACTTCAGATTGCTGTTTTGAATTTATTTGTTCAGCTTCATGCACGGTTTAAAAACATGGTCACAGGCGTGATCACTCGAGATAGTATCCGAAATGCATTAATGAAAGGAATTACGGCAGAACAAGTAAAAAGAATAAAGAACGAGTATGTGATATGATCATTAACTTACTTTAGATTATTTATTATCTACAATCGCACGCTCACCCACAAATGAGGAAAAGGGTAAGTAGATAGACTTTACAAAAACACAAACTAATTTTCATGAAAAGACGCCTGTGCTACCTTTGACAGTTGTAGATCAGATTAGACTATGGGAAATGGAAAGAAATAGATTAAAACCAACAGCATGTAAGATATCACGTCATTAAAATCATATCTAGACTAACACACGTATTTAGCTTATTTATATCACGAATTTAATATGCAAGCAGACTTTGATGCAGCTGAGAAATATGCACGAGATTTGGGCGTATTGCTCTGGTCCAATAATCAGAAACGAACAATGGCTATTTCTGAAGCGTAAGTATATATACATATATATATGGTGATTCTCTTTATTCACTCATGCGTATATAAATAGTGGCCATGAGAATGTGAAAGGCTTTGTCAAGAGAAGACTTCAACGAACATAGGGAAAAAAAAAGTTGTTTTGCATAATGTAAATAAATATCTAGTCTTTTTACGCGTAAAAGGAACTTTAATTGATCTATACTAAGGTTAATTTAAGTCCATTTAGGGACACGCACACGGCTGGGGATATTTTCATAATTGATCGTTTGTGTATTTTTACGCTTGATTATTAATGTTACACCCTGTTCCTTTTAATTTTAATTTTAATCTTCTAGAAATTTCAGCTCTCATCACTTTATCTTGGTAATTACTATAGAAACGTCCTATTTATATAACTTGCTTATTTATACACCAATTCAGAGACACTGTATTCTTCAAGGGGGTGTATATACTCGGTCAACCGTAGCTGATCTAAGCTATAGATAGGTTAGTTACACGAGAGATGGAGGAAAATGAATGCATATTGATTTATAAGCAGACGGTGTTCTATGTTTAGCGAGCATTATTATTAATCAAGGAAATTTCCAAGAAAAAACTTATACCTGGGGACAAAAAGATATATAAAAGAGGACATAATAGCTATTTCTTTTCTACCAACATACATCATATTCACAACTTAAAATGGCCGCCTCCGATCTCAAAGATGTTAAGCTCTACTACTTCTCCAAAGTCAAAGACAGCAGTAAGTATATGATGGCGTAATTTATCACACAATATTGAGTCATCTAACACAATAATCAAAATAGCAACCATGGGACGTGGTGAGCCTCTCAGATTGCTTTTGGAAGATGCTGGCGTCAACTACGAATATGTCAGATTAACCGCTGATCAATGGAAAGAAAAAAAGGCAGAACTTATCAAGGAAGGTGTTCCTGGCCCCACTATGCCATACATCACTGTCAACGGTAAACACTATGCAAAGACCGTGCCCGCAATGAGATTCATTGCCAAGAAGCTCGGCAAATACTTGGGCGAAAATGACGATGAAGAACACCTCTTGGATGCTTATGCTGACTTCTCTGGTGACTGGACTACTAGATGGGCTACAACTCTCTTCCGTGGTAGCGATGAAGATAAAAAGGTTTATGCTGAAACTACTTTCCCCCAGACTCTTGATACTGTCGAACAAATGCTTTCCAAATCTTCCGGTCCTTATTTATTGGGTGAAAGAATCACCTATGTTGACTTCCTTATTTTCCATCAACTTGATGACGATAATCAAGCCAAGGTCGACTCTCAAACACATCCTCGCCTTGCAGCCTTTGTTGAAGCAATCAAGAACCGTCCAAGCCTCCAGAAGCATTTTAACTCATTGAAACAATAATTCTTGCATCAATAAACGCATTTCTATTCCATTAAGATGTGTTATTATTAATACTTAAATACCTGGAAAATTTGTTGGTATTAAACCACAACTCGAAATTCATTTTTATGACATCCACAGAATTCTCTTTGCATTATTGAACATAATGGTGATTGCAGCGTAGCATATCGCCGTCTGTAGCTCGATCTATGATTGATTGAAGTAAAGAGGTATGAATGACCGTGTATAGAAACATGTCATGCTCGACGATACAATCCGGCTGGTGGAGATTGTTGGTTAATGCAAAAACAAATTGTCGGTCAAACATGAATAAAACATAATAAGAGGAAAA